>JAJEJO010047792.1:1644-39037 GCA_020662805.1 Glaucomys volans
TGGGCTCCAGGAGGCTCCTCCTGCCTCCCCAGCTCCTGGGCTCCAGGGGGCTCCTCCTGCCTCCCCAGCTCCTGGGCTCCAGGCGGCCCTGGGCTGGTGGCCCCAGCACTCCAGTCTCTGCCTCCGTCTCCACGGGGCTCCTCCTCTGTGTCTGTGTCCCCTCTTCTGTCTCTTGTGAGGACACGGCCATTGCATCAGGGCCACCCTGACCAGGGGGAGCTCATCTCAGGACCTGCACTGACTGCCCTGCAGAGACCCCGCATCCACACCAGGTCCCAGGGGCCAGGAGTGGCCTGAGCTGCACAGCATTTGTGACTGACCCTGAGCAAGGTCCCCGTGTGCACCCCGTCCTCTGTGGGAATGGGTCGCCGTTTCCCACCAAGCTCTACAGCAGCAACATCAGTGAACTGAGCACATTTGAAGTGAATCAACCCGAAGTCCTTGGCCACACCTTGCAAATGGATCTCTTGGGATTGAAATGGAGCCACCCTGGGCCCCTGGGACACCTCGCCACAGACAGGCTCTGCTCACGGGCTGTTACTAAGACACTGGGTCTATGCAAGGACTCAGGAGGCTGAGGCAGGAGGATCTCAAGCTGGAGGCCAGCCTCAGTAACTTAGCAAGACTCTGTCTCAGTATAAAAAGGGCTGGGGTGCGGCTCACTGGTTAATTGCTGGCCTGAGAAGCAGGAGGCCCTGGGCTGCGTCCCCAGCACAGCAGAGCTGAGCACTGGGCCCCAGGGGAGCCGGAGGGGGAGAGAAGCAGCCAGAATGGCCGAGGCTCAGGCAGAACAGCCTCCCTCGGCTGCAGGCACCGACCTTGGGAAGCTTCCAGCAGCGGCAGCGTTTCTCTCCAAACTCACCGTAAATTCGCAGCTCTGCAGAGCTGCCAATCAGTGGGGGAAACAGTCGTCCATCTTCCCTCTGCCTCCCCGCCGCGGCCTCGTCTCCACCTGGGTGGGCAGGGCGGCTTTCAACGCGGCTGCCGCCCCGACCCTGGGCTCAGCAGCCGTGTTTGCCTTGGCGAGCGGGCGCCGGCTCGGCCGTATTTCTTCTCGGGAATCCACCGGGCTGCGAGCAAAGCGCGGCCCTGCCAGGCTCCTCCGGCGACGGGGGCTCGGGCCCCGTCCCTCCGGAGGCTGCTCCGGGAGGCTGTGTGGTCTCAACCTCTCTCGCAGTGTCTCTCAATCTCCGTCTCTTAGCATCCCTGGTCTCTCCATGCCCCTCCGTCTCTGTCCCCCGTCTCTGTCTCCTCCTCCTGCTGCTGCTGCCTCCCCGCCCTCCCGGCCTCCCCACCTCCTTCCCGGCCTCCCCGCCTCCCTGTCCCTTCTTCCGCCCTCCCCGGCTCTCCAGGGCCTCGGTTTCCCCGTCCGGCTGCTGTGCATCCTCCGACCCACCCGGTGGGCCAGTTCCCTCCCCCATGTCCCCAGGGGAGGTCCCGGGGTCACCCGACCCCTTAGGACTGGGGACCCCCAGCAGCGCGGGGTCTCTGCAGGCCAGTCCAGGCGCCCGGGCCTCCTGGTCTCTGATGCACCTCGGAAGGGTGGCGAGGCCCGCACAGCCTCCCTCCCTGCGCCGCCCGGGCCTCGGCGTCCACCCGGCCGCTGGGGCTTCGCGTGGTTTTATTTGTAACGTGGACGCCGTCGGCTCCCCGTGCGCCTGCGCGGGGGACATTGATTGACAGGCAAGTTAAAGGCCCAGGGTTGGCCTCCCCCCCCCCCGGGGTCGCAGGTCCAGCCTTAGAGAAGCCCCTGTGGACACCGCAGGGTTTCGGAGGCGGGAAGGAAGGGGACCCGGGTCCCTGCCGCCTCCCTCTGCGCCTGCAGCCCGGGTCTGGCGGGTCCCCACGCGCCCCGGGACTTGGTGCCTCCGGACTGGCCGCGGGGACAGCCTCGCCCAGGGCGCCCCTCCCCGGGGAGGAGTCCGGAGGCTTCGCGGTGCCCAGAGCGAGGCCCCACAGTGGAGGGAGGTCGCAGCCGGTTCTCAGCCCTGCAGAAATGGCCAGGGCGGGAGAGGCCAGGAGGCCGGGGTCAGCCTGCACGGCCTGGGGCTGTTAAACCTCGGACAAGTGGAAGGTTCTAGAAGGGGGTGCGTCCACAAGGTGGGCTGCGGGTGAAGGATGGGGTCCTGCAGGGCAGGTCCCAGGGGAGGAGGAGGAGGAGGAGGGAGAGGAACGAGGGAAAGAAGGAGCAGGAGGACGGACGAGGAGGGGGAGGAGGAGGGAGGAGGGAGGGGGAGGGAGGAGAGAGAGGAGGAGCAGCAGGAAGAAAAGGGAGGAGGGAGAGGAGGGAGGAAGGAGGAAGAGGAAGGGGGAGGGGGAGGAGGAGGGAGAAGAGAAGGAAGAGGAGGAAGAAGCCAAAGAGCCTCCATCCCAACGTGGCCTCCGGATCCTTCCCAGCACTGGGAGCCTCCTGTGAACTGGTGGGCTGGTCCAGGCAGCCCTCGGGGGACCCTGCGTCAATCCGAAGCGAGTCTCTGCGTCGGGGCGGCCGGGAGAATCAGAACAGCCGCCTAAGAGGACACAACGGCCAAGACTGGAGCAGAAAGGCCAGAGTCCAGGGGAAGCGTCCCCCAGCGCAGAGGAGGGTGTTCTGAGAAGGCCCAGGCCTCCGACAGAGCTTCAGCACAGACTCACCAACATCAGAGAAAAATAAAAACTGCTTGGACGGAGCTTAGAGGAGGGGCGTCTGCCTGCTGGACGAAGTGTAGACAGAATGTGAAACACAAGAAAAACACACAATCATGTCAAAAGATGCACAAAAGCCGGGCGCGGTGGCGCACGCCTGTAATCCAAGCGACTAGGGAGGCTGAGTCAGGAGGATCGAGAGTTCAAAGCCAGCCTCAGCAACTTAGCAAGGCCCTAAGCAACTCAGTGAGACCCTGTCTCTAAATAAAATACAAAATAGGGCTGGGGATGTGGCTCAGTGGCCGAGTGTCCCTGAGTTCAATCCCTGGTTCCAAAAAAATAAAAATAAAAAAGCACAAAAAATGCATTTGGGAAAAGCCAATGTCTTCCTGTGATTCAAAAAAAGAAAAAAGACTTTTGATGAATGAGAAATGGAGTAAAATTTCTCCGACCTGATAAAGAGAGTCTACGAAAACTCACAGTTGGCATCACACTTAAACGGTAAAATCCCCAAAGTGACGTTAATAGATCCAGAAAGGGAAAGAGCAGGATGTCCTCTTCCGTGACGTCTATTCTACCTTGCATTCGTGTGTGGCCAAAGCAATCAGGCAGGAAAAAGAAACAGAGGACTCGAGTGGAAGGCGAAGGACACTTTCTCCTTCAGCAGACGACATGATCTCGGAGAGAGAATCCAGACTACGAACACACACAAAAAATAATAATAATAATAACTAACAGAGAAAATAATAGATGACCCAGAAATTCTACTCCTGAATATATTCCCAGGAGAATTGAAAACTGAACACAGAGAGATTATTCAGAAGATCCAAGAAGCGGAGACATCCCAGGCATCCATCGATGGAGGAATGGGTGAACGGAGTGTGCTTCGACCACATCATGGAATACTACTCAGCCATGAAAAAGGATCGCCGTTCTGACGCAGCTCAGTAAATAAGCCAGACAGGAAATATCTCATGAGGTACGTCTCCTTTTATTTTAAATCAGCAGAAAAAGAAGATCTACTGTGACAGAAAATAGATTCACAGTTGTTCTGGAATGAAAGGAATAAAGAGACTCGGGGGAGATTGCTAAGGGGGTAGGAGATGTCTTTTCAGAATGACAGAAATGTTCTGGAAGCTGATAGCAGGGATAGGTGTGGATGTACCCGGACGAAGAAGAAAAAGGAAACCACTGGCTTATGACTCACACTATAATGAAAAAAAAAAAATTCCTAGTTTTAAAAGATCACGCAGGGCTTTGTGCTGGGCAGCAGGATTAATTAGGTCGTTAGCACGCATTAGCGCTCGGCTCTCGTGTTTCCCCGTCCATCTCCAGAAACAGGATATGGTCAGGAAACAGAGGCCACCAACGTCCCCTGACAATCTGGGACAGATGCGGCAAAACGCCCACCCAGGGAGGCGCAGCTCAGGGCAGCCGTGGGTCCCTCCTGCTATCTGACCACCTGGGCATGAAAACCAATCTGCACTTAGCGTCTCATTCCTCCTGCCTTGTGCATCTGCGGAATCAGCGTTTGTGAGGCCCCGATGCAAAAAAATAAAGTATAGGAAAATGGAGTCGGGGATGAGGCCCATTGCCCAGGAGAGAATTCTAACTTCCCCGTTGAAAACGCTCTCCACGGCAGTGTGCATCCCGGGCATGGCTCGCTCTTCTCTCTACGGAGTTTTTTGTATCTTGAAATCCTTATGAAGCAGAAACGAGCACTTTGCCCAGGGAGCAGCCGCCGCCGCCGAGAGCCCATCTGGCAACTCTCAGGGATTTTTGTAAAGAGAGTCTGACGAGCAGATCAGACCCCGGAGCTCCCCGGCATCACGGTGCAAGTGGGAGCGACGGCGGCCACGGCAGCCCTCCGCCTGTCTTGTCTGCACCTGGAGGAAGGAACGTGACAACTTCCACCTGGGCCAGCCGCCTGACACTCGGCCACCCTCAGAAGGGACAGGGGGAGGGGCAGTCCTGACCTTGGGGACCCTATCCCCAGGGCTGGGAGCACAGGGGTGTGCAGATGCTGATTGACAGTCTTCACAGTGACAGGTGTCCTGACTCCTAGGATGGAACTGGAGGGGTGGACTTCACGTCCATGACCAAGAGAAGGATCCTGAGATGCGCTCCCTTGGTCAGGGTGGCCCTGATGCAATGGCCGTGTCCTCACAAGAGACAGAAGAGGGGACACAGACACAGAGGAGAAGCCCCGAGGAGACGGAGGCAGAGACTGGAGTGCTGGGGCCACCAGCCCAGGGCCTCCTGGAGCCCAGGAGCTGGGGAGGCAGGAGGAGCCTCCTGGAGCCCAGGAGCTGGGGAGGCAGGAAGAGCCGCCTGGAGCCCGGGAGCTGGGGAGGCAGGAGGAGCCGCCTGGAGCCCGGGAGCTGGGGAGGCAGGAGGAGCCCCCTGGAGCCCAGGAGCTGGGGAGGCAGGAGGGGCTCCTGGAGCCTGTGGAGGCAGCTCAGCCTCTGTTCCCAGGCGAACTTGGGTTGGGACTTGTCGTGGCTGTTTGTCTGCAGAATGTGTCCTCTCTCCTCAGGAGAGTGGGGAAAAGACCTGCTGTCCAGTTCCCTGGGAGACGTCCCCTGGCACTGGTCCTAGAGATGCCACTTGACTTTGGTCCCTGGACACGCCCCCTGACCTAGGTTCCCGGACACGTCCCCTGGCCGGTGGACCTGCCGGTCATCGCATGGAACCGCCCTCACAGCGCTGACCTCTGCCTCGCTCGGGCGCAACAGGTGGCCTTCCTCCACCTCCGCCGGAGTCCAAGGCGTAAACGCGAACGTGGAGGTGCAGGCTGGGGTCAGGGGTCCCAGTGGCCCCCTGCAGCTCAGCAGGCCGCGCACACGCGCACGTGACGGCCTGATTTTTTTTTCCAAAGGCCCTTCTGCCCTTCCCACCTCTGAGTCTGGCGGTCGTCTCTGCCCGTGGCTGGGTGGTGGCCGGTGGACGGCGGGGTCTCTGTGGGTCTGCAGGACTCGGAATCGGGTGCTGTAAACGGGAGTCGCTGAGATCAATCAAGCGCCCGGGGCGCGAGTCGCGCGTTCCTGGTGAGCCGGCTCCTGGGCTGGACCGCGCACAACCTGTGCGGAGGGCATCTCGTCGTAGCTCATCTCTGCAAACAGAGAACTGCGGGTCTTGTCCCCAAAGCCCACCAGAAACAGGAGAAGGTAGCGGGCGCGGGGGAGCACGCCTGTCATCCCATCAGCTCGGGAGGCTGAGGCAGGAGGATGCAAGTTGGAGGCCAGCCTCAGCCACTTGGCAACCTAGGGAGACTCTCTCAAAATAAAATATAAAAAGGGCTGGGGGGGTGGCTCGGTGGCTAAGCACCCCTGGGTTCCATCCAGGTACCAAAAAAAAGGAGAAACTAGAATATTTAAGAATAAAGAGATTTTAAATAAATAACGTGTCAAGATAGTGAGTGTGGAAACGTCTCTTTAGTTCAAGTAACTCCCAAGCAAATTTCAAAAAAAGAAAAAACGACCTCCCTGCCTCTTCGCATACAGACCAAAAGCACTCAGTAATGTGCATTCTGTAGTTTTCTCTATTTCCAAGGAAATCTCTCAAAGTTTAAGCCAAAGAGATTAAAATAAGTTCATTTTTGCAAAGAAAATGATAATTTGCAAAATCAGGAGTGGGTCATGGAGCTTCTGCCCCTGGGAGGACGGGCCTGAGCATCCTGCGGACACTCCTGGGTGCCGGCGGGGCAGGCTGGGAATGGACACGGCCTCACTCTGCTGAGCCACTGACCTCCCCGGGCGTGGCTCTGGGAAGCCCGTCTCCGAGTGCCCTTCGCTTCCTCCACGTTTTTCTTTAAATTCCAGGGTTTTCTGCAATTGAGCCTGAAAGTCAGGAACCTGCAGAAACTTCCGACCCGCACAGAGAGGAAACGGGAGGCAGAGGAGGGGCCTCGCCCAGGAGTCTGAGGGTCGGACAGGGCGCTCGGGCAGCTCCCGGCCCTCCCGTCCTGTCTGGAAGGCTTAGGGGACCCACGGAAGCCTCGGGGAGCCAGCAGGGCGGAGAATCCGCCTGCACATTTCAAATAGGCAAAGAAGGGCCGAGAAGGGGCATCGGGCAGGGACGCGGCTGGTTTTAGAAAGGGATTCTTTAACATTGCAGCGGAAATGGGATCCTCACACTGCAACACAGAAAGACGTTCCTCAAAATTGCAACGGAGAAAGAGATGCCTCATTGCAACAGAGACGGGATCCTCAAAATCGCAACAGAGACGGGATCCTCAAAATCGCAACAGAGACGGGACCCTCAAAATCGCGACCAAGAGGCAGTTAGTCTGCAGAAGCATCTCTGAACGGTGCCAGTTCCCACGTTGGGACCTTTGGTGTTTTCAACCATGAAACTACTTTGTCCGTTCCGTTGTCCCCGATGCAAGTTGTCCCCCAAGCACGGGGCTCTATGCAGACCTGGGACGGATGCATGGCCATCAGAGACCCTCTCTCAGCTGGGACCTTGGAGGACCGTCCCCTCCTTTCCGTGACCCCGGCACCTCTGCAGGGAGCCAAGGCCACACTCTGACCTCCTGCAAGACCCGCGGCCGCTCTGGGCTGGGCAGCTCTGGGCTCGGCTCCCACCTGCAGCCTGGGGGCAGCGTGGAGCTCGAGAGCAGCGGCCGAGCCTGCGGGGAAGGGCCGAGGCCTGTCCAGCGGCTCCTCCAGCTGGCCGGGTCTCCAGGAGCCGGCCAGCCAGCTGAGCCCCCGAGCACACGGCCACACACTCGGGGACAAGCAGGGGCCGGTGGTCACCTGTTCAGGCTGCACACGCCACCAGCCCGGGCCACCTCCAGCTGGGGTGAGGGAAGGCGGCCCCCCTCTCTGTCCCCCTGGCACGTGTGCTTCTGATCGAAACCTGGCGGCAGGCGGGGTGGCCCACGCCAGCCCCTTGCCCTGCTTCCCACGGAAGATGAAAGCAAGAGCAAGAGAACGGCCATTTGCAGAAGCTGACCTTGACTCACTTATTACCTCCTTGCTCCCCCAAAAATGAAATGGCCTGGCAGGTTCCGCGGACCCACACGACGGCCGGACACCAGACGGAAATGCAAAGCTCCGGCCCAGACGCTGGCTGGAGCGTCTTGGAGGAGGGACGCCAGCGTCCGGTGGCTTGATTCGAACTCGGGGTTTGGCGTCCTATTCGCCTTCCCCGGGGAGCACGCAGCTCCTGGTGGGGTGGGAGGATGGACGGGGGCAGAGCCTCCCCCAGCTGCCCCGGGGGACGTCCAGGGGCCGAGCAGAACCTCAGGGCAGGCCGGGCCCCCTGCACCCAGCCAGGCCCGGCTCTCCTCGGCCCGGGCGGACCCAGGCTTTCCTGCACCTCCTCGGGGTGGGGTGGCGGTGGGGGGAGAGCTGAGCTCTCATGATGTTTAACACTCGAGTTCAAATATTCAGAAGTCGATTCATAATCTCCGTTTTGCAAGATGCACATTCAAACCACATGGTCCGACCGAATGCACCTCGGATCCCAAGAAGGTCGCGCAGGACCTTGGGGGGCAGGCACACGCTTGCCCGGCCAGGGGAGGAAAAACCAGAAAATCCTGGGACAGGCGTGTCCCCAAAATGCCAGGGCAGGTTTGCAGACCACCCGGTTTGGGGGAGAGTTGTTGCCGTTAATATTATTAATAAATATCATTCTTATTGCTATTATTTTCACCTGAGTGAAATCCCTGGAGACCTCGGCAGGTCCTGACGGCTCGCTCAGTAACCCCAGCCGGGCGGCGGGACGCCGTGAATCACCCTGGTCACTCGTAAATCAGGAGAGAGGGAGGTGGGGCGGGAGACGGAAGCCAGAGCCTCGAGAAATAGAAAAATAAATGCCGAGCAACGTCAAATTCACACTCCACGCAATTAAAATAGCACATGTTCACCAACTTCCAACAACGGCGGCCAGAAAAAAAAGAATAAAATGAATAACACGTCCACACAGATCCGCAGGCCACCGGCCGGCGGCCTCGGCCCGAAGCCCAGCCTCCCAGTGAAGGGGGTGCTTCAGCCTCGGGGTGACGGCGTCGCCCCTCGAATATCAGGGAAACCCTGATCCATGGCAGCCGGAGTCCTGGGCGCCGAGCGTCTGCGTCCCCGCTAAGCCAATTTCCTCTTGCAAAAAAAACCAGGCCCCTGGGGCTCCTGGGGAAGGAAGGTCACCAGTGTCCCCCGCCTGCCCCGTCCAGCAGCAGCCCACCGGGAAGCCGGCCTTCCTGAACCCGGGTCTGCCTCGCCCGGGGCTCGGCCCACGGGGACCCTCGGGGCTGAAGCTCGGCTTCCAAGAGGGGCTGCACGGGGGGCCTGGGGCTCCGAGCAGGCGGGAGGTGACCCCCAGGGCAGGCTCCCTCCTGGGCTTGCCCAGCCAGTGGGGACTCGTCACCTGGGGAAACAAACCCGGTTGTTCTGTGGCCGACTAAAGGACGCAGCCACGCGTGTGTCCGGCCCCGTGAGCAAAGCCACCCTGTGTGTGTGCGTGACTCCTCGCCACACAGAGGCTGCCAAGCACCCTCCGCTCCCATGGAGAGCTACCTCTCTCCACGCTCAGCAAAGCCGGGCCCAGACACACACGGCCGGCTCCCGTCGGGCAAATCCGACACCTAAATCCAGGGCTAAACGGCAAATCCACCGCCTCGGCCCAGGCCCAGCGCGGCCTGCCGACACTTCCGTCTTGGGAGAGAAGGGAAACAAAGGTGCATTTGTGGGGAGTCGAGTTTGCAGGAACAAGGACGTCAAGGAGCCTGGACGTGGACATCCGAACCCCGCACACACGGCTGGCCGAGTCCCCTGAGGAGGCCAGTGTCCGCCACGGCTCCACCGTCCTGTTGGACGTGGAGGGTCCGGCCCTCGGCTGGGCCAGCAGCTCACTCGGGCCAAGACACAGCCAAGACACAGCCACCCGCCAACCCGATGTCTTACACCCCAAGGCTCAGGGTCCACTCGGCACCCCCACAACGAGAACTCATGCCAAGGTGGCTCGGCCAGGGACACCAAGACCTCCCACGTCACTGCCAGCCTCTCCTCCAGCGGTCTTAAACATCCAAGGAGGGGACAGAAGAGGCAGAGTCCCGGCCGGCTAGCCCTGGAGTCCAGCCGAAGTCTCCGGCCAGAGAGAGGAGGCTGGCGGAGAGGAGCCCCAGCCTGCCTCCCTGCCCATGATCCCCCCTGCAGAGGGACTCTGGCCTCTGCAGGGACAGGACCCCAGGGAGCCGGTCCCAGCCCACGCGTGAGCAAGACCCCCCTCCCGTCCACCTCAAACAAAACCAGGCCTTCAGCAGGGCCGGCCTCCCCGGCCGCAGCTTCCCCAAGCCTCACATCCTCCCAGGACCTGGCCCCCAGCACTCTGCTCAGGAGGACTGAGTTCTCAGCCCCGGGTGGGATGGCCGTCCCTCCGGACACTGAGGTGAAAATGATCACAGAGCGTTTCCCGAGTGGGAAAGAGAATTCAAGGTGTGCCAGCATGGCCTCTGAACTCGCCAGGCACTGTCCAGTGCCAAGAGCGGACCTTGAGGATTCCAATTGCAGACCAAGCAGAGCTCCCGCACCTACAGCCCTTCCTTCCCGCCTTCTCCTTCCTCCTTCTCAGCTGCGGGCTCAGGGCTGGAACCCAGGAGAGAGAGCACAGGCCTCTGCCGGGACCTGGGTCCAATGCCCAGCACCAAAGAAAAGAAAGAAAAGAATTAAATTAAATTAAAAAATGGGAGCAAACCCGCTCTCACCCCTGGCTGGGGGGAGGTGATTTTCAGTGATTTGAACCCCCCCTTCCCGTCCTTCCTCTCTCTGTCTCTCTCCATCACTCCTTAAATGCTCTCTGCCGTCTCAACATGAAACCATGAGGAAAGGGCCTTCTGGTTCGCATAACGAGTATCAGATGATACAAATGAGACGTGTCCAAACAAATCTACGTTTCCGCTCGGGGTAAAGATAGACAGCATCCTCTACGTGGAAGGGGGAATTTTTTTTTTTTTTTGAGAGATGCATCAAGGGGCGAGAGATGACAATCGTCAAGTCCAACTCTGGACATTGTGGAAAGAGGGCTAAGTATGGGGGACACTCGCTGGACGCCCAGTTGGGATGAGGGAGTGGACGCAGCCGGCTGGGCAGGCTGAGAAACTAAGGGGAAAGGGAAAAAGGAAGGCAGCCGTGTCTTCGAGGTAGACGAGCCCAGGCCGGGTCCCTCCTAAGGGCCAGGCTGCAACGAAATGCTCAGGACTCAAGGGAGGTCCCCGGAACCCTTTAGCTTTGGTCGGCCCTGCAAGTTCCACGCCAACCGCTAAGACAAGTTGCTATTCGGTGTTTACGCACCGCACGGGGTGGGGCAATAAAAGCGTGGGGGCCTGGGGTTGGGGAGAAAGAGAAGATGGGGGGCGGGGGGCTGCCTAGCTATTGCAACACATCCTCTTAAGACTCCCGCCAGGCCTCCCCCTCCCGCAACCAACGCTGCTCAGCTCCCAACGCGCGTCCTGGCACCGCGCGTCCTGGCACCGCGCGTCCTGGCACCGCGCGTCCTGGCACCACGCGCCCAGGCGCACTTCACCCGGCCCAGGGCAACCTCCCTCGCCCATCATTTCGGCAATGCCCACCCCTCCCCACCACGGCCAGGCCCGCAGCACGCAGGACGAGGTAATGTCCAATATGCTTCAAGAGCGCACGGCTGATTTTTTTTAATCTATAATATTTACAATATTGCACTTCTTATGCACCTGGCTGCATTTCATTGAAGTTTAATACCGCCTCAGTATCACGCCTTCAAACCACGCCCCCGTGTCTCACGCAAGTCATTTGCATCTGAATTCTGTCAAACAGCAACCCAAAAAAAAAAAAAAAAAGTCAATTCGGGAATCAAATACTGCGAAAGTTATAAGGTCGCCTATCCTATGGCACAAAGAATCCCAATTCGTTCCGGTGTCTGGGGCTAAACGTGTGCATGCGGATCAGGGCGCTCCTCCCGCAGGTCCCCGGAAGGTCACGGCTGGGAAGGTCAGGTCTTCTGGCCCTCCCTGCCCACCAGCGGGCGCGGGGGCCGTGGAGCCTCGGACGCGAACGTCACGATGCCAATCCACACCGGGTTCTTCAGCAAGCTGGGTGAATAAGGTCATGGCCGTGGATAAGTCGCTGGCCACTCAGCAATGGCATCCCGAGTGGAGACCAGCCCCAGAGTCTTTTGTTCCGAAGACTCTTAGGATCCTCCGAAAGGTGTGTGGTTAGCCGCATGCAAAGGACAGGAGCGGAGAAGGACGCGGCGCCGCGGGGCTCCACCCGGCGCAGGTCCCAGGGCGCACGGACTGCGCGGGCAGGGCCCGGGTGCGCGCACCGACAGTCACCACCTGGCTCGCTCTTCCGCAGGGTCCCCGCGAGGGTCTGGCTGCGCTGTGCGTCTGCAGTCCCCGGAGGCCCCCTCCCAGGCTGCCCGGAACAGGGAGGCCACCACGCCAGGGCCGGTGCCCTCGCTGCGGGGCGTCTGGCCGGCCGTTGGGGGGCTCGGAAGGGACGAGAGCGGGACGCAGTGCGGGCGGGGGCGCGGGGCTGGGCGCGGGACCGCGCGGCTGGTCAGAGCCCCAGGGCCTCCGCGTGCTTCCGCGCCTTCAGCCGCAGGTCGGCGATGCTCGAGTTCTTGCTGTTGCTCTTGGCGGCCGCGGCCACCACCGCGGCGGCGGAGGCCGACTCAGCCAGCGACGCGATGGGCAGCCCGAAGGGTGGCGGCGGGAACATCAGGTAGGGCGCGTGCGCGGCCAGGTGCGGGTGCAGGTGAGGGTGTGCGTGCGCCACGCCTTCCAGCTGCAACTGCGCCTGGACCTGCGGGACAGACGCCGCGTGGTGAGGCCCGGTCCTGGGTGGAGGGTGGACTTTCCCGCCCGACTGACCCCCCCCCCAGGCATCACTGTTCCCGTGGGGCTATCCCCTCTTTCTCCTGCATCCGGGACCACCACCCACTTTTCTCCTCCCACCCAAGGAACCTCTATGTCCTCTAAATATTCACGTCCCGGTGTGGCCACTTTGGTGTGGTGGCTTTGGATAGACCCGTCTGGGCACTTCGGGGTGACAACGGTTTCCCCTCCCCAGGAGGAACCCCAGGTTGGTCCTCTCTGACCCCCGACTCATCACAGAAGCTGGCTTTGGACCTCCTCTGAAAATGAGTCCGGGGAGCGCAGTCAGGCCTACTGCCCAATTTCAGTGGGGCCTAAGGACAGGCGCCACCTCGGGGCAGAGGACGGCGGTGGCTGTCCTGGAGACGCGGTGCTGCCAGGAGGAGACTCTGGCCACCTGCCTGAAGATGGGCCCAGGCGCCGAGGAGAGGTGGAATCCAGGAGAGATGGGACCCCTCCTCGGCCCAGGAGCCGCCCAGGAGGCCTTTCCCGCCTGGCACGCCCCGCTGGTGGAACCTGAGGCTCCATTCCCCTGATGTCTATTTATACCCTCATCCCCACCCTCGCATGCCAGCCGAAGCCACAGTCAGACTGGTGGGACCTTCGGCCCCTCCGCAAACATGTCCAAATATAAACCTGGCCTGTCCTCTTGGAACAAAACAGACGCGTGTGGAGAGCACCCGTGGCCCTGCCGGAGTCCCTCTGCCCCACCTCCCTATGCCTCCCATCCTCCCGGTGGGGGCCCAGAAGGGTGTTCGGGGCCTGGCACTGCGCAACTGGAGAGCGCAGGAGGGCCCCGGTCCTGACCCAGGGGAAAAACGGGGCCCTTGAGATACTGGCGCTCCCGGGCCTTCTTCCACGCTTCCAGCAGCCCTCCTCCTGCGGGTCAGGGACCCCGCGCTGCTACGCGCTCCCAACTCTGGTCTGAGCTGGGCCTCTGGCTCCCCAGCCCCTGGGTGCAGGTCCACGAGCCTGGCAGTGGCCTCCAGCAAAGGACCTCGGGCACTGGGGCGGGGGGTGGCCAGGTGGGGGTGGGGGTGTCGATCCTGGCCGCACACCCCAGCGCGGGCAAACCCCTCCGCAGCCAGGCTCCAGGAGGCAGCTGGGTAGGTGGCGCCGCGGTGGGTGGGATTTTTGTGTTCCTTCGCCCCTCTGAATTTTGTAACAGCGTGCTTCGGTTTGGTTTTCTACCTTCCCCAAGGTGACTCTTGGAGTTTTACGGCCTGATTTTAATACGTGCCAAAGCGTCTATAAATGTCCTCTTGTAAAACGGGCTAGCTTTCTTCTGAGAGCCAGCGGGAGGAGGGGTGGGGGCAGGAAGGCCGCCGGGGAGCTGGGGAAGGGCAGGAGGCTGCGCGCGCGGGCGGGGGTCCCCGCTGCTCGGAAGCAGCAACCCGGTACCTGTTGGAAAGGCATGCGCAGGGCGCCCATGTTCACGTAGGGCGCCACCCTGCAGGCGTCCAGGTGGCTCGCGGTGCCCAGGATGACGCCTGGAAGAAAGAAGGGGCCGTGAGGACCCAGGCCGCCCCGCAGGCGCCCCCTCCCCGCCTACCCTCCTGCCCCCACCCACCTTTGTGCATCTGGTTCTCTTGTTTCCGGCACTTGGCTCTCCGATTCTGGAACCAGACCTGAGGAGCAGACAGACAGAGGCCCGCGGGCGGTGAGCCGGGCAGGGCCTCCCAAGTCAGGGCCTCCTTCGCGCAGCCTTGCTAGGGACCCGTGCCCCTCACCACCCTTGGCCCACCTGGACTCACTGGTCAGTCTCACTTCTGTCCTTCTCCCCCCACTGAGTGAGAGCTGATCGTTCACACCTAGGCATGGAGTATGAGGCCAAGTGGACCAGTCTTGGTGGGCACTCCCCCCACACACACACACACACACTCACTCCAGACCACCCGGGGTGGCACGTGACTTCTGAGAGGAGCTACCAGAGTTGGGGGGCGCAGGTGGACACACAGCCTCTGGATCTCCTGTCCCAGCAGGCTGGGAACACCCAGAGCCCAGACACTTCCCCGATGGGCGGGCAGTCCCTCCTGGAGAGTCCTGGAGAAGCCAGCTGGGGAATCATTCCCCAGGTAATATCGCAAGAGAGACGAACACTACCAAGGGGACCCCCATGACCAGCCTCCCTAAGACCTACAGTGGGCGTGACCTGTCAAAGTTGTGCATGAAAGGGCTGTGGGACCTTCGTCCACCTGGGCTGAAGCCACCATTCTGAGATTAGGATTTGGGTCTCAACGTCCCCCTCCCACTCTCCTCCTTCTCCTGCCTCCGCTGCTCCCCAAAGAGGCCCCCTGTCGCTCACTGAGAGCATTTGGCCTGTTCCCATGGGGAATCCACAGCGCCCCAACACACACACACGCACACAGACACACACACACACACACACACTTAATCGCTCAGCCTTTCCTTAACCGTCCTTCTGCGCCCTGCCGGCCTTCCGCGGCCTCGGTGACAATCACTGCCCACGAGGAATAATTAGCACAACGCCGGCCTTCCACCGCCACAAGTTACCCGGGGGGCTCGGGCCTCGCCCGGGGCAAGAACGCGCGCTGTGCGCGGAGGCAGGGAAACCTCCGGGGTCGGAAGCCCCGGGTCTTCAAGAAACGAAACGGGAACGTTCCAGACCCGGGCTCTGAGGACCCGGCTTCCTTCCTGGGAGGAAGAACAGCCGCTGAGCCCTGGACCCAGCTGATGGCACTGGGTTTCCGGCACGTTCGAAAGCGGAGGAGCCTGAAAAAGTTTTTCCTCGTTCCTCTGCAGAGTGATTCCAAAAAAGAAAGAAACAGAAAGCCAGTCAGCCACCTCCTCCTGCCAGTCTTGAATCGAAATCCACCAACTCGCACAGCAGGGCTGCATTCGCAGGCCTCCCCCACCCCCAGCCCCGGGGGACTGGATGCCTTTCAGCCCGACCCGCGCCTCTGTCCTCGGGGTCCAGGATCCGCGTCCCCGCGAAGGCTCAGCCAGACGCGCCCGAGCCGCGCTGCCTCCGGAAAGGCCTATGTTCTCAAAACCAGAATTTAAATCCTGCAAACGGAAAAAGGCTCACTTTCCCTTAGGCAGAAGAGGGGGGGATAAGATTATGAAGAATAAAAGTGATGCATTAGCCACTGCATTAAGCGATAATAAATCAGTCTTGGGGTGATTTGCGATCAATTCCAATTAAGGCGGAATTCGCTAAGTGAGGCGCAGTCCCCGCTCGGACGGTCCCGGCTTCATTACGGCCGCGGCTGATTTCGCTCACAAACTATGTAATCTGATTTCCTTTTGATTTCCATTACCGACAGTGAATAATGACATTTAATTTAGCTCGGTGCCATAAACCCAAAGATATTTGTTGTAATTAAATTACCGCCTGCCCCTCACCGCGCTCTCATAACTTCCCATTAGGCAGCCGACAGCTGGGCGACGCGAGGCTCCGGCGCGCCACCAAATAAAAGGTTAATAAGGACTCGCTTCCACAGGACACCCAATTTATTTACAGCGAATTTCCACACTAAATTGAAACTCTATCTTTTAACAACACGGGACAGGCTGTACCGAGAAGGATTCCGGGGCGACGCAGGGCAGGAGGGAAATGTCACCGCTCGGTGGCTCCGTGGCCCCTCCGCCCGCCCCACCCCCACGACTCCCGCCGCCCCCGCGCGCGCTCCCACTAATTGATTTTTATGGGCACTTTCCGTCACCCAAACTCTTTATTATGTGATTCTTCTCCCCGTGGCCAATAGAAAGCGAACGTCTTTTGTGCCCGGTGCCTGTGTTTGTCTTTATTGTTATTTACACTCATTAAATTTTAACTGGGCCCTGGATCGATAGCGGGGGGTTTGCCCGGCTCCCGCCCCCGCCACCCAGCCAGCCCGCCAGCTTCCCTCCCTCGGCTGCAGGCTGGGCTGCGGATCTGCACACACCCAAGAACCAATTTCTGCAACTTGCTACCTCGGTGCTAAGGTGCGGTGCGGTAATAGACTACTGAGAGAAATAGTGTGGAATTAAATTACAAGTAATTTATTTTTATAGAAACAGTACATCAAGGCTGGGGAGATTATTACAGATCCCGGGCACAAAGACACTAGGAGATGACATAAAAGTTGAAGTCCCCTTAAGCAAAAGTTTAATCTTTTGATTAATTTATAGGGTGCAACCTAATCCATCTTCCTCGGGAAGGGTGGCCAGCCAAGGCCCCTCTCCGGAGGCCCAGCCTCTTCCCTGGCTGGGGCCATAGACACGCTGGTCTGGGGAGAGGCTTCCTCCCAGGGAGGACAGTGATGGGCGTGGGAGGGGGGCCAGCCAAAGGTGCCTGGGGGGAGAGGTTGTTTATTTGATTTTAAGAAAACCTTTTTACTGCAACAAGAAAGGAGGAAGGAATCCCGCAGTGACAAAAATATTTTTAAAAAAAATTAAACATTTTGGGGCAACACTAGCCGAGGGTTTTGCATTTTCGTTTTGGAAATCAGATGGGGGGAAAGCGGCGTCTGGATGTGTTGACCTCCCCCAACGAACACGGAAACCTGTTCTTTTTCAAAACACTTTGGTTTGAATGGACCCCCGCCCCCATCCCGTTTGGCAATATTAATTTCATTTACTTAGAGCCCGTCCCTAGAGTCCGGGGATACTGACTCCTCTCCCTCCTCCCTCTCTCCCTCCCTCCCTCCCCGGCCCTTCTGTCCGGTTTAGAGGCAAACTTGAGAAAGGAAGAAGGGAATTGGAGCCTCCAAGGTGGACCTCCCTGGCGGGACCCTGCGCACAGCCAATACGTGAGCGCGTGGAGGGGAAGGTTCACAGTGCCGAGCCAGCGGCTCCTCTGCGCACGTGCAGCCCACACCCAGGGCCCCAGCCTAAGTGGCGTGCCAGATGGGCATCAAGAATTCATGCGCCCCTCCGGGAGTGCGATGGAGACGGCCCCCCGCGCCCCCTGCGCCGGGCTAATCCGACCCTGTGCGGGCAGAAGCCTGGCTCCGTCAAGATGCCCGAGAGCTGAACGAGCCCCTCACCCGCCCACCCCTCGCTCCCCCGCCCCGCGGCCTGTGCGCTCCCGGGAGTGGGAGGGAAGGGGTTGGAGAGGACCAGGAGCCTGGCGAAGGGAAAGTGGAAAGCAGGAGAACGGAGAGGCCCGGTTCCGGACATCCTAGCGGTGGAGGGCGACCCTGGTGCTCTGAGCACTTGCGCTTGGGGGAACCTACCCGGGAGCCTCCAGAAGGCCGCTCTCGGGGCCTTTCCACCAGAGGCCCTGTGCTCCTGCAAGGGCGAGGCGCTGGGGGCGCCAGGGGCCCAGGTGGCGGCCGGGAGGGCACTCCTACCTGAACGCGCGCCTCGGAGAGCCCCAGGCGCTGGCTGAGCTCCTCGCGCATGAAGGCGTCGGGGTAGTGCGTCTCGTCGAAAAGGCGCTCCAGCTCGTTGAGCTGCTCCAGGGTGAAGTTGGTGCGGCTCCTCCGCTGCTTCAGCTTGGTCTGCCCGTCCTCGTCCTCCGACTTCACGTCCTCGCGCTTCTCCTTGCATTCGTAGAGACCTGCGGAGGGCGCAGGGCACAGGGCTGAGAGGCCCCGAGTCGCTCTCCGGGCTCCCCGAGTCCTCCGCCCGCCCTGGTCTCCCCCAGCTCGGCTCCTGCCAGGTCGCGCGCGGGGAACTGCTGTTGCGGGACGTGGAAAAACCTATCCGTGCACAGGGCTGTGGAGGGACCCTCGGGAAGGAAAGCGCCCCGACTTGGGCTTTGACAAGTCCGGAAAACAAACTCACTCCAAAGGAGGAACACGCGCGCACACACGCGCGCGCACACACACACACACACGCCTTTTGTAAGGACTCCTCCATAACAACACCGCGGTGTTTCTTGGCCTAATCTCTGAAGAGTTTCCTCAATTATCCACTTTCCTCTGTTGACATAGCCTAACCCTTTTTTTTTTGGAAGGAGACTGTGGTGTTAAATATTATTTTTAAGTCAAAGAAGTGAGGAAGAATTACCCGAGTGTGGGCGCCCCAGAGGGACCCACGGAAAGCCGTTGACCGGGTGGCTGCAGCCCAGCAAACAGGGCCCAGCCGACTCAGCCTCGGACTGGGATGGGACACTGGGGCCAGGGCGCAGCCCTCACAACCAGCTCCCTCTGCCCCAAAGCAGGGCCAGATCTGAAGGCTCCACCACCCAGGCCTGGGGGCCAACCGTGAGCCCAGGAGTCTCAGGCATCCTCCGTGGTCGCACACACCGTCACACCCCTCTCCCACCAGGATGCTCCAGATGTCACTTTCAGGTGTCCAGAAATCAGGAGTGGGTTTGGATTTGCTTCCGGAAGGCCGAAGGGGGCTGGGTGACTGGCAAGAGGATCCACATTCCAGCCTTGCTTGCTCAACAGCTTCTCCCTGGCCTTCCCACTTTTGTGAATTCGGGGTTGAAATAAAAGCCACCCGCACCCCCATCCTGGCAGAGGCCGCTACTCGGGGCAGCTCCAACACTCCCGTTTGGGTCTGCTGTTCTTTCTTCCTGATCATAGGGCCTGCTGGGCTCAGGCAAAGAGCACCCCAATGCCCTAATTAGCTGTCCCCTGGTGTCACGAATAAGAGACTGGCATTTAGAAAGTGGATCCAAAGACCTCAGCTCTGAAAATGTCTCAAAGCAGGGATGGCCCCCTCAGAAGTCCCGAAAGCCCAGAAACTTGCAAACCCCAAGCGCCTGTAGAGAGAGACAGTCTCGGTGCTTGACTCGCCCTCCGGGGTCCCTGCACCGGGTTCCAGAAGCTAAGTCCTTTATCTTCCTCAAAGGCCTCCCTGGAAGCTCCTAGGCCCGGGGAACTTATCCCTAACTTAGATTTGAAAATGCTTTTGCCTCCTAGAAGGAATGTGTTTCGAGAGCAGCGTGTCTCGCCCTCGGGAAGTCCCCTCCCAGAGGCAGCCTGCTTCTGGCTTCCTTCTTCTCCTCTCTCGGTCGGAACCCCAGGCCGAAGCCCAGCTGGGAACAGGCCTGCCAGGTCTCTAAGAACCAAGGCCGGCTTCCAGCTTCGGGAAACCCACAGGGCCCTGGACTTGCCTGGGAGAAGACCTGCTCTTCCCCAAACCCAGGCTTTGCACCAGGAAGCCTAGAGTGTCCCAAACTTCCATCTGACTCCCATCTTGCGAAAGCCAGTCTGGTGTGCACGCTTAGCCAAGGCAACAGACTGGTTTGGAAATCTCTATCCGTTTTCCTGGTTCTAACCCTTGCCTCCTTTTGGAAGGTCTTCCCAGTGACCCTGTCTCTGGGTCCCATTCCCAGATAGGCTCAGCCTCTGGGAAGGGCACCAGGAATCCACCAGGAGCCCCAGAGGCTGAAATGAAACGTAGCCCCTCAAGTGAAACGAGGTCTGAAGTAGCACCAGCCCACAACCCAGTCTCCGCGAAGGGGAACGGTACCTCCTGTGGGTCACCGAGCTGGCGCCCCAGGCAGCTAATGGGGACCTACCCCAGGTAAGGCAGGCCAGGCCCAGACCTTGGCTGCGAGGCTCAGGGGCTCCTAACTAAGCCTCTGTCAGCAGTCCGCATCCACAAGGCCAAAGCCACCGAGGCTATCAGAGTCGTCCCCAGGACTCCACGGCTGTTCCCCCAGAACTGTGTCACCAGGCACCCCAAAAGCCGGGAAGATGTCCTGGAGAGTTAGTTCATGCTGAGGCCTCAATTCTGATCCTCGGCAGTGCGGACCGAGCTGACGACTGATGTCTTATGCATTTCTTTTATGATAATAATGCTAATAATAATAATAATAATAATAAATATCCCTCTCCAACGGTGCCCCTTTCATTCCTTGAATGTATCACGGGCAGTTCATCAGGAACCGCCCAGACCCCACTCTCTTGCTTTGGTGGATGATTTTCATTAGATCCAAGCCTGCCGATCATCAGCCAAGGTTTGGGCAGGAGCGGAGCGAGGGAGACTCGGGACCGGGGCTGCACGCACGGGGCGGAATGCTCTCTGAGAGCCTTGGCCAGGGTCCCCGAGAGGCCCACCGCTTCCCCAGGCCTTCACGCCGGGTCCAGACCCTGGCCACCTGAGAGCACGCTAGTGGTTTGTTTACAGACCCGGAGTCAAGCCTGGAGGTTCCAGAGGGAAGTTTTCCTCCCAGGAATAGGGCCCCAGTCAACTAGGACCGTGACCCTCTCCAAGCACGCGGCCGGCGCGCCCCCAGCGCTGCGGGATTCTTGCTGCGGAGCCGACAACCGCGGGGCGCGAGGAGCTGCGTGCGCACGGGTACCGTGTGCGCGGGAGGACGTGGAGGACAGGCCGGCGGGCAGACCCACCCGAGGCCCTGCTGACGACCTGCGCTCGGACACAGCACCGGATCGGCCGCAGCCCTGGAAGTCCGGTTGCGGCGCGCGGTGCCCGGTTCCGCTCCAAGGCCGCCGCGGGCTGCGGGCTGCGGGCTGCGGGCTGCGGGCCGCGGGAGGCCCGGACTCCGCGCTCCTTGGCTGCCCTGCCGGCCTGCCGGGCTGCCTGCCTGCCTCCGGGTCTCCGCGCTACTCCAGGGGTTCCTCCCCCCACTCGTTGCTGGCGCTGGATTGCGGGGGCCTTTCGTCCCAGCTGTGGTTGTTCGTTCCTAGAGTTTGGGGTCGAACTGATGGCGAGCCGCGGCGCCAGGGGCCTCCTCCCCGCGCGCGGAGCGAGAGCCCAGCGGGCAGGCCCGGTGTCGCGGAGGCGCCGTGCCGGGAGGGGCCGGGGGCCGGCGCCCTGCGATCTTACCTTCGGCAGCCCTGCCCGCGCCGAACTCTTTCAGTTTATCTTTGTCATTGTCCACGTGGTCCTTAAACAAATGCACCGGACAGTGGCCACTGCCCTCCGTAACGTCCTGGAGGTTGGTTTCCGAGCTCCCGAGCTCCCTGGAGCGCGCCAGTCCGCTCTCCAAAACTTCCCTATAGGTGATAGAATCCTTCTTGCCGCCGCCGCCGCCGCCGCCGCCGCTACTCTCTTTGCTTTTCTGGTCAAAAGATTTGGATACAAAAGCGGTGAGCTCTTCCATGGCTGCGCGGGGCTGCGGGGGTCCGCGAGGCGCGGCGGCGCGGGCTGGGAGCCGGGCTGAGGTCCGCACGCCTCCCGCGCGGAGAGGACGCTCGGTGCGAGGGTGGATCCCTCCCGCTGTTATTTATGCCTTTCAATTTGCGATCTCACTATTTATACGCGCCACCTCGCCCAGCCCCCCGCGCTCGCTGTCTGGAGCAATTACGGCTCGGGGTCGGCGCGGACGCACGTAGGCACGCTATCTCCCCCACCCCCAGTCCGGCAATTGGTCCTCGCTTCATTTCATCACTCTGGCGTCCGTGCACCTCGGTGTGGAGAGGTAGCGATCAAATTTTTTGAAGGGAGAAGGACGGAGCGAGAGAGCCAGCGGGCGCGCGCGCGCGGGAGGGCGCCAGCGCCTGCGCCCCGAGCAGGTACCCGCCTCGCGCCCAGCGCCGGCGGAGCGGAACTCGGGCGGACTTCACGGCATGGGAAAGAAGTCCTGGGCAGGCGGCCGGTGCGGGGCGGGCCGCGCCGCCGCGCCCGGAGCTCTCCAGGAGGCTGCGGGAGGCTGCGCGGCGCTGCGTAGATGCCCGCGCCGGGGGCGCGCGGCCTCGCAGAGTCCTGACTTCAAGTTGGAGGCGCGTTGGGACTGCGGATTGGAGCCGCCGGCGGGGCCCACGGAGCCAGCCACGGAGCCGGGGCGCGCAGGGCTGAGAAGGGAGCCGTTCCGGACCCCGAAAGGGAGCAGAAGGATTTGGGAGCAGCTAAGGTTTGGAGAGCCCCGGACAAAGAGGGAGAGTGGCTGCCACCCCTCCCCGCCGACGGCGCCGAGGCCCAGGGCTCGCGCTGCCGGGCCGGCAGCCGCCGAGGAGCCGAAGGTTGCAGGAGAACCGGTTCGTAACGTCCGTGCTTCCCGCACGCGTCGGACCCCGCAGCTCCAGGACTGCCGCCGCCTGTCACCCTGGTGTCTAGGATGTTTATTTGGGAAACATCTATGGGGGAGGGGTGCGCCGCCGGCCCCTTCAGCCCCGCGATTCCAGTCTGCCTGGCGAGAGTCGCTTATCGCAGTTGCAACGGGAAACTCATTTCACAACCCTGGACGATGGACCTGTCACCCTGATGCGAATCTTTACCTGCGAATAAAGTGTGCCTTTCTTCTCCTTTAACAAGAATTTTGTTTTCTGGAAATACCTTCTTCTTCCCCTTCCTCTCTCCCCCATTTGGCCGTGGGGCAGCTTTGCGGAAGGGAGGGGTTGGGCGAGGTCGGAGGGGGTGTCATATTTTGTAAATTAACTTGCGGGAGACCCGGTTTGTCGTTGCTAGTGCCGTTTTTTGTCTTGTTTTGCATTTTTAAAAAGCCAGTTCCTCTCCCCGAGCATGGGTCCCACTCAGACCCCAGGATCAGATCCGCCTGGGCGGTGCCTGGCGTTCTGGGCCAGCGCGGGCGCCCTTGGCAGCCGGGATTTGTCTCCTTCAGCCGAAAGGAAAGTAAGAGATGTCTCTGGGTTAAGTGGGGGACCCAGGACGCTGGTCCTCCGGGTCAGGTTCAAGTGGGATGCGCCCTGGGGGAGTCTGGCTGCCAAGCGAGGGGAGGGAGCTAACGGATTGAGGAGCCTGGAAGGCCTTTCCTCTTCCCTCCTTCCTTCCTTCCTCTCTTGCATCATCTGGACGAAATGGCGATGCAGCCAGTGTCCTTCCGTAGCTTGAATCTGGGCTGGGGATTTCGGGGGGCCACTGCCCCTCGTCTCCCTTCGAGAGCACGGAAGCCGTTCTAACTTAACAAACAGGTCTTTGTTACGGGGCTCTGAAATCAAAGCGAGGCTGGGAGATATCACACCGAGTGGCCAATACGGACGTGACACCTGGCTGGTGGCTGGGACCGAGTGGAGGTGTTTGCCCGAGTAGATGTCCGGGGCGTGGCATGGGCAAGGGGCCTGTGGCAGCCTGGGAGCTGACGGTCCTGGCGCAGGCAGAGCCCCTCTGCCCCTCCCCCACTGGCCTGCTGGTGCATCCTGTCTGCAGGGGGCTGGGGACCTAGCCACTCAACTCTCCCCCTGAGAGAGACCACAGTGATGGGCAGAAATGGTGGTGGGGGTCTGGGGTGAGGCGGCCACAGGCCACAGCACCTTCCTGGGGTACTCAGAGCTGGGTTGCATCCGTCCGTCCATCTCTCCTGGCAGGGAAGCTGGTCTGCTTCTGCCGGCCAGCCCCCTCCCCGACTCTCCCCTGGGCTCTCCCTCCAACCCACAGACCCGCCTTCCTCGGGCCCCCTGGGTCTGGCCAGGCTTGTTCAGGGGGCGGCCACGTGACAGGCCCTAGCTTTCCAGCCCAGGGCCCAGGCAGGGCTGCCGGGGAGGAGGCAGCAGAACCCAAGTCCCTGGTGCCCCCAGCATGCAGCTAGGGGGACCCCAGACAGGACCCCTGGAAACCCAGGACCCTCAGACTGGGAGGAAGGAGAGCTCTCATCCCTTCACTGGAGGCCCTAATTTCAATTTCCATCGTGGAGAAATCGGGAGAGGAACCTTCATTGGCAACCCTCCGCCCCACCACCCGACAGTGAGGAGGGGCCATCCGCTGGTGGAATCCCACCTTCCCTGGTGAAGGTCCAGGTGGCCGGGCTGGAGGACCTCACCTCTGCCGGCCCCTGCGGGAGGCCGACGCCTTCCCTGATTCCACCGTGGAGACCTGAGCCCTGCGGAGGCTGCAGCTCACAGGACTTGAGCCGGGAGACTTGCTCCCAGACACTCGTTGCTGCTTGGGGAAGCTACGCAGGCCCGGGCGGAGGTCTGCAGCCCACGGCTCTCAGGAAAGGCTCAGGAAAGTTTGTGGATGGAAATGAAAGTCTCCTCTTTCTCCTAAAGATGGAAAAGAAGGAAGGAGGGAAGGAGGGCATGGAGAAGGAAAGGCCTATTCATCAGCATTTTCACTGAAGGGAGCACTGGCCCGGGAGCACACCCCAGTGGGGACCCAAGGGGGCCCCCCAGCCCTGCTCCCCAGGGGCCTGGTGTGCACATCTGACCTGCTGCGACCACCCACCCGACCGTCCCATGCATGTCCCATGCATGTCCCAGGAAGCAGCAGTGCTGGCCCACCCAGGACCCCAGGGACCTGCAGGGCTGCCGCTGCCCAGTGCCCGGGACTGACCCCCAGCACCAGCCCAGAATTGGGAAGCAGAATAAACTCCGCTCCTCAACCGCCGCTCTGCAGGCTCCAGGACGGGAGGGGCCTGTCCCTTCCCCGGGCTGCCCACTGGAAGCTGGGCCCTCCCTCGATTCCTGGGCCCCCCACCCGGGTTGAGCCCCCACTGGCCTGCAGAGCTGAGGCCAGCCTGGCTGGGGTCTGACGGACAGACAGACAGACAGACGCTGGAGTTCCCGAGTGCCCTCCCCCACCCCTACTGGGCCCCAGCTGGCGTCCTGGGGCCCTGCCCAGCCTGCTCCGAGGATCCCTCTGGGGACACGAATGGCCAGAACTGAGCCCCAGGCTGTCTCCCTGAGTCCTGCTGGCTTGGAGATGCAGAGTGTGGTCCTGGCGGGGGGCGGTCTCTCCTCTCCCCCTTCCCTCCCCCAGCAGCAGAAATCAGCTGGCCAGAGGGCTCTGGCTGCCTGTCCATTTTGGGATAGGGGTTTGGAAGGCAGGCCAGCTCAAGCCGGCGTCCCTGGCCAACCGTGCAGCAGCCACGGACCCCTCTGTCTCCAAAGGCCCTCGCTGGGCTGCAGACCCCAGGATCGGTTTCGACGTGGACACTGGCCTTTCTCGGGTTTATGCAATCATCTGGCTTTTTGCACGTGAACTAGGTAAATTTTAATGACCAGACGTTGCCACTCACAGCTCGCTCGCTCTCTCTCTCTCTCTCTCTCTCTCTCTCTCTCCTAATGCCAAGGGAACGAAGCAATGAATATTCAAATGTTTAACATTTGATTTATTTAATTCCTAAAAAGTGTGGCTTTGGTTCTTTTTCTTTTCCTGCTATAGTGCGGCCCACGAAAGCTCTAATCTCTTCGCCCAAATATATTTACTTGAAATCGAATTTCATGCCAGACCTCTTAATTGCTGAGTGGCTCCGGGCAGGGGCCATCTGGGGCTGCTACCCTTCCTAGGGTGGGGATGCCCCTGTCCCCTCACACCCAACGCTGAGCCCAGCCAGGCAGCTCAGGGCTCCCCCTTGGGTCCCTGGAACGAGGGGACTTTATTTTCCATAACTCCCCCTCCGTCTGGCCCGGCTGGCTGCGCACCCCATCGCTATGACAATTTCCACCGTAATGAGCGGGGAGGGGGCGGGTGTGACCGGTCCTTGCGGAAGGGCCGGGCCTTCCCCCTGCACCGACTCCTCCCAGTCCATTAAAGATGCATGAGTATCGATCTGAGCCTCCAGATTTTACAGCTGTCTTAACACATTTCATAGACGGACTCCTTCCTCCCGCCTCCCCCCACTTCCCCCTTGTAGATGTGGAACCCTGCATTCCTAGTCCCTGGAATGCTGTTTATTGATTGACACAAACTTCCACGTTTCCAACGCCAGGCTAATAGATTTTCATTGCAGAGGTCTTTGTTAATCCAGCTCCTGAATGGGCCGGATTGATCCTGTCGACAAGGGTGACATCTATAATATTAATAAAGGGCGCGCCCCGGCTGGCCTGGCCTCCTCCCCTGGAGACCCGGGCTGCCTCCGCACGTGGGTCCTCCGAGGGCCTGAGCTAACCATGTAGTTTGGTGGGTTGTTGTTTTTTTTTTAACTTTTTCTCATTTCCTTTCACTTTTACGACAAGCCCCAGTGTCTATGAGAGAGATTGACTAAAATAGCCTACAATGCAAAAATGCACTTAAGAAGAAAAAAAAAAAAGCAGCCATAGGTTTGGAGGGAAGGCTGTTTGCTTTCTGCAGCGCAGCTTCGCTGGAATCCCCCGCCCCCGCGCCACGTCCGCCGCCACATATGGTGAACTTTAAATCTCTTTCCTTCCAGATGTAATCACGGGACCTTTGCTTTATGTTTTATTTAAGAAAAACATTATTTTTCAGTGAGTAGAGCGGTTTTCCAGGGAGCGCTAACGAGAGCCGGGTTTTGGGGGGCGGGGTGGAGACCACCATTCGATACAAAGGGGAGCGTCTCCGAGGCCGTGCCTGCGCTATGCGCCCGCGGGGGGCAGGTCCTGCGGCCATTGATGTGCCCAGGAACACTTTCAGGGGTCTGTTTTGATCTGTCCTTCCCTTCTGGAGGGGGCCTGGGCCAGGACACCCACCGAAGGGCCCGAGAGGCTCAGCGCACCCGGCCTTCCCCTCGGGCCTCCGCCGCGGGCCTCGCCTCCCTCTGCTCGCGGGCGCCGCGGGCTTGGGGAATGACGCCACGCGAAGCGAGCTGGACGTCTGTGGCCTTCTCTCTCGATTGTCAAACGCAGAAGAAAGGATCGAATACGTCTCGCGTGTGTCCACAGCCAAGGAGAAACGCTTGCTGCGCAAATCACAGTCCCCGCCGGAGCCTTGGCGGAGAGCCGCGTGCCCGGCTTGGGTGGCGGGGACCCTGGGCCAGGCCTCCGGGAGCACAGGAGCCAGCACGGGGCGCTGCCCGCGGCCAGGCTGGCCCCGCGTCTGCTCAGGGCTGCCCGGGACGCGTGTGGGGCAGCGCCGCAGACCAGGCCGCGCGGGGCCGGGAGCCGAGCCCACCCGCCCGCAGCTCGCCAGGCTGGACACGCACGCGGCGATCGCCGAGGCCAAGGCGCGCCCAGGCCGGCGGGGCCGTGGTCAGCAGGTCCTGGCAGGACGCTCCGCCCAGCGGGTGGGCGGCCGGGCACCGGGCGCTGGGGAAGCCCGGGACCCCGGGGCCTGCGCAGCCTGGGACGGGCGCGAGCCTCCTCCTTCGCCAGG
Source organism: Glaucomys volans (assembly GCA_020662805.1). Lineage (NCBI taxonomy): Eukaryota > Metazoa > Chordata > Mammalia > Rodentia > Sciuridae > Glaucomys > Glaucomys volans. The sequence continues at coordinate 28,937 of JAJEJO010047792.1, forward strand.
GCCCCTGGTCGCCCGCTAATGAGGCGTCGGCGGGCCGCCCAGGGCTGCCCGAGGGCTGGGGCTGCGGCCCGCGCTGTGCGGCCTGGGGACCCCGCCGCGGCGGCGGGAGGCGAGCCGAGGACCCGCATCTCGGGCCGCCAGAGGGGCAGGCGGGCCGCGCGCGGGGGGCGCGGGCGGCCGGCTAATTGGGGAGCAGAGGCGGAGGCCGCGCGGGCGCGGGGAGGCCGGCGCGGGAGGAGGCCCGGCTGCCCGGCCAGCCTCCTGGCCCGAGGCGCCGCCCGGGGCGAGAGAGCCGAGCTCCGCCAGCTGGACGCGGCGCCGCCCCGCGCTCCTCCCTCCAGCGCCGGCCGCGAGCGCAGGCGGAGGCGCGCGGCGGGGACCGGGCGGCGGGGCCGCTCCCGCCCCAGGCTGCGGGCGAGGGGGACGAGGGGGCGAGGGGGCAGGGGACGAGCTCCCATCCTGCGCCCGGGAACGCGGAGCCCCCAGCTGCAGAGAGCCGCAGGCGGGGCCTTCCCTGCGGGCCGCGCTGGGCTCCCGCCGCGTCCCAGCCGCTGAGGGGCTGGGGTCGCAGAGGAGCCGCTGGTCTCCCTCCCTGGCTGACCCAGGCTGGCAGCAGGCACCCGCGCTCCTGGCCAGGCCCCAGGGGCGGCCGGGCCTCCTGCTTCACCTGCGCGGGGCCTGGCCCCGAAGGCGGGTCCCTAGGCAGCCGTCCGGGTGGACCCTGCTGAGCGGCTCTGGGCCTGCTGGTCCTCTGGCAGTGGGGCACCTGGACACCTCGTTTAGAACAAGCGAAGGAACCCAGAGGGGCTGCTTAGGGCAGAGGCTCTCCCCCAACCCCAATCCTGAGATGCCCTTTTCCCAGTTGGAACTGAGAAGTGAATGTCCCTTCCTCCCTGCAGAGCAGGGCGACTATGGGGCATGTTGAGGACGCCCCTGGGTCCTGGCCGCTTCCTGGCCCCCTGGGCAGGACCAGATCCTAAGTCTGATTTTATGGGGTTTTTAAAATTATTTTTCTCTACTGCAGGTGATTCTGGGACTGCAGGCTGCTGAGCAGAACCAGGTCCTCCTGTGAAGCAGGTCAGATGCCCACAGCTGGCTGGGCTCCCAGCACATGGGGGTGGCGGTCAGTCAGGTCCCCACACCGGCTTCTGTTCCGCTCACTCTGTTATATTCAGCATCAAGCGTCACCCAGGGTTCAGTCCAACCCACCTGCAGGGTGCTGGGCCTTCCAGGTAGCGAGGCTGCAGATCTCCCCAGAGCCTCACCTTTTCCTGGGTTCCTTGATCGAATCCTGGGTACTGTGGCAGACGGGGTAATGGCCCCCCAAGATGCCCACCCCCAAATCCCTGGATCTTCGTCCACGTTGCTTACCTTAGGGGGCAAAAGGGGCTTTGCAGATACAAGTGAGGTACAGCACCAGCCTTGGAATTGGAGGTCACCCAGGTGGGCACTGTCTTCGCTACTGGCAGAGAACCTGGCAGGAGTCAGAGGGAGCAAAGGAGAGGAGTTTGGCCCACCCTTGGTGGAGGGGCCGTGTGCCCAGCATGCCCAGGAACATGGATGCTTCCAAGAGCCAAGATCGGCCTCAGCCAAGAGCCAGCAAGGAAAGGGATATTCCTCCTTCAGGCTTCACTTAGAGCCCAGGCCACTGATGCTCTGGGAAGCCCCAACCAGTGACTCCCCTGATCCATGCCCTGCCGGGATCTGTGGACCACAAATCTCTGAGATGCCGAACATGTGTTAATTAGCTCCCTGCCACTGTCACAAAATCCCTGAGGTCAGTCGGCCTAAAAAAGAAGAAAGGTTTAGCTTGGCTCACAGTTTGGAAGGCTTCAGTCCATGGTGGCTTGGCCCCATTGCTTTGGGCCTGTGGGGACACAGCCCATCATGGTGGAGAGCACATGGTGAAGGAGGCTGCTCACCTCCTTCAGCAGAGAGACAGAGGAAGAGTCAGAGGTCCCAATGCCTCCTTCAAGGGCGTGGCCCCGATGACCTAACCCTTCCACCAGGCCCCGCCTCCTAAAGGTCACACCACCTCTCAAGGGTGCCATGGGCGGGAAACCCAACGTTCAACACAGGGCCTTCCACCCAAGATCCAAGCTATCCTGCAATATCTATGCAGAAAGACCGCAAGTCAGAGTGGTAGGGGAACTGTCCAGAAAGAGTGGTGAGGAAAGGTGATATGTTAAGGTGAGAGACCTACTGGTGTATTTAGGAATCACGAAGAGGAAGCCATCGACTTGGATGTCGTGGCCCAAGACATGGAGACAGGTGGAGAAGAGAAGTTCATCCATGGAGCCCTCGTCTCTCCAAGATGCATGGGAGAGGGAGACACAGCAAATGAAAGCTATCTGGGTGCGGGGAGAAAGGTGGACACAAGAAGGTTCTAGAAGACAGCATTTTATGACCAAAAAAAGCATAGATCCCATCAGCATTAAAAAATCAACAGTAAAACATCGACCAACTTCAGGCTAATGACCTCGGCTAAGGAGAAATGAGAAAACCTCCAGAAAGACACAAAGGGACCATGAGAAGAAACAGAGAGCATAAGTAGTCCCTCAGCTAACAAAGGGATCGAGGTGGTCATGAGGAACCCCTGAGCAGCACAAAAGTAACATGAGAAAAAACAGAGAGCATAAGTAGTCCCTCAGCTAACAAAGGGATCGGGGTGGTCATGAGGAACCCTTGAGCAGCACAAAAGTAACATGAGAAAAAACAGAGAGCATAAGTAGTCCTTCAGATAACAAAGGAATCCATGTGCTCATGAGGAACGTGCTCATGGAGAAACATCCGGGCTCACATTTCTAGTAAATTCTATCACACATCTAAGGAAGGGTGTCCAATCTCTGCAGACTCCTTCATTCTGCAAGGAAAGGGGCCGGGCACACTTCCTGACTCATTCTATGAGGTCTGTATTTCCCCAACAATAAAACCAGACCGTGGTACTGGAAGAAAAAAGAAAATTAGAAGCTACTATGAACTGTGAAAGCAAACACAGAAATCTCAAAAATACTGACTTCCCTCAATATCTGTCTACCTATTTCTCAATCCGCCTATGCACCTGTCGATCATCTATCTATTCCCCCTCTATGCATCCATCCATTAATCAATTTATTCATCTATTAGTTATCTATCTTCTATCTACATATCTCTGTATCCATTCATCCATCAAGCATCTACCTATCATTTATCCATCCCTTCATTGATACATCCATTATCATCTTCTTCTGTCTATCCATCTATCTATATGTTTGCATGTATATCATCTATCTTCTATTGATCCATCTTTCCATCCATCCATCAAGCATGATTCTGTCCATCATCCCTCTACCCATCTATCCATCTATACCTTTATCTATCTTTTTCTTATTCCTCCTCCTCCTCTTCTTTTTCTTTTCTTCTTCTCTTCCCTTTTCTTCCTCCACCACCTCCTCCTCCTTCCTCTTCCTCCTCCTCCCTCCCCTCCTCCTCCTCCCTCCCCCTCCTCTCCTTCTCCTCTTCCTCCTCCTCCTCCTCCTCCTCCTTCTTCTTCTTCTTCTTCTTCTTCTTCTTCTTCTTCTTCTTCTTCTTCTTCTTCTTCTTCTTTCTCTCTCTCTCTCTCTCTCTCTCTCTCTCTCTCTCTCTCTCATCTTTTCATCTATCTAACACAACCTGCCATGTGGGGTTCACCCCGGAAATGCAAAGTTGGGTCAACACTTGAAGGTTAACTGATGTGACTCACCACATTCGTAGAATAAAGCTAAAACCCCACATCTACGTCTGCAGTTCTGGGGATGAGCCCAGGGCCTTGCATGTGCCCACACTCTGTACCACTGAGTTACACCCTGAGTCCATTGACGATCTTTTTAAAAAATATTTTTAGTTGTAGATGCACATGATCTCTTTATTTTTTAATGTGGTGCTGAGAATCGAACCCAGTGCCTCACAGTGCTGGACAAGCACTCTACCTCCAAGCCACAGCCCTGGCCTCCACTGACTATCTTAACAGACCTTAATGCATCCAGCAAGATGGACGGCTGTCCCAACCAAATGCTTCCAACAAACCCAGAACAGCCCCTGCACCACCAGATATTTGTGCAGGAACAAGGATGGTTAAAATGGTGTCTATCTGGGTGTTCTCCCAACTTTTTCTCCCCCCTCCATATTCCATATGCATAACCACATGAAAGTGGATGTGGTCCCCGGGGGGCAGGTAGAAAAGGGAAGAGGCAGCGATGAACATCTCTTTGCCATAGTTTTTTTTTTTTTCCCCCCAGTACTGGGAATTGAACCCAGGGGTGCCCCACCACTGCAGCGACCCACAGCTCCACCTGCTGGATGCCAGGAACACCCAGGTCCTCCTGTCCCGCTGGGACCATCAAACATGGCTCCAAATGTCACCGGTCGTGTCCTGGAAGGAGAAAAATTAGCCCCTGTTTTAATCAGTGGGTTGCTGTAACCTGCAGAGGACCTGATCCCACCACAGCCTGGCCCTGAACGTCAGCAGTGGTGGGCTGAGAACTTCCACCGCCCCAGGGCCGACCGAAGCCATGGAAGTGCAGGGGAGGCAGGGGGACTTCTCTATTTTTAAGTCTACCATAAAGTCACCCCCAGTGCGTCCCCCTGTGTAGTCAGCAGCTCAGCCGCCACTGAGGGATGACAGGAGACTCTTAGAGGTGCTGAGTGTGACAGAGTCATTGGATTCGTCATGTCCCATGGCTGCCCCTGACAATCTCACTTTGCTAGGTTCCGGAAGAAAGGCCTTAGTGTGTTTCCCCACAATGCTCTAGGCTTTTGATTTTAGTTGAGTTGTACATGGCTCAGGTCTTCCACAAGACCACCACCAAACAGCTGTGGTGTACACACCTGTGATCCTGGTGACTCAGGAGGCTGAGGCAGGAGGACTACAAGTTGGAGGCCAGCCAACTTAGCAAGTGACTTAGCAAGACCGTGTCTCAAAATAAAAAGGGCTGGGGTTGTGGCTTAGTGGTAGAGCAACCCTGGGTTTAATTCCAAGTGTGAAGAAGGAAGAGGAGGAAGAGGAGCAGGTGAAAGAAGAGGAGATGGAGGAGGAGTAGCAGGTGGAAGAAGAGATGGAGGAGGAGTAGCAGGTGGAAGAAGAGGAGATGGAGGAGGAGTAGGTAGATAAAGAGAAGGAGGAGGAGGAGGAGGAGGAGGAGGAGACCCCTCACAGGACCAGAAGCCCCACCTTGCAATGCCATCCACCAGATTTCATCTCCCACGTGGAAGTCCACCTGCAGTCCCTTCTTCCACACCAGTGGCTCCTGCTTCTTGCCTCCGTCCCCGGGCTGTCCCTGACACAGCAAACAGGTCCACCACCTTCTCAGGCCTGCGTGCTTCTCCTTCAGTTGACCCTGGGGAGGTGGAAGTTCTCAGCCCACCACTGCTGAGTGCCACTGCTGAGGGCCAGGCTGTGGTGGGATCAGGTCCTCTGCAGGTTACAGCATCCCACAGCTCCACTGCTGGAACACCAGGTCCTCCTGTCCCGCTGGGACCACCAAACATGGCTCCAAATGTCACCGGTCGTGTCCTGGAAGGAGAAAAATTAGCCCCTGTTTTAATCAGCTTTTTCACGATTGTGGCTAAAAGAACAACTTCAGAGGAGGAGAAGTTGATTCTGAGATGAGGATTCCAGAGCTCTCAGTCTCTAGAAGGCTGGCCTCACTCCTCAGGGATTGAGGTGAGGCAGGACATCATGGTGGGACTGTGGCGATGGAGGGAAGCAGCTCAGGATGTGACACGAGATGGCAGAGAGAGGGAGCACCCCACTCACCAGGTGTAAAACGTGTACCCCAAAGGCCCGGCCCCGATGCCCACCTTCTCCAGCCGCACCCCACCTGCCTTCAGTCAGGTCATCCCATCAGGGTCAATCCCCAATCAGGTGAGGAGCCTCAATACCCAGCTTTCCGGGGACACGTCATATCTAAGCCTTAGCAGCCCTGAACCAGGGGCGTGAACAGATGATGGATGGAGGGATGGCGGGATGGCGGATAGACGGCAGAGAAGGGTGGAAGGATGGATGGATGGAGAGATATGCAGGAGCAATGAGCGAGCTGATGGACACATACGTAGATAAATAGTGGATACTTGATGGACAGAGAGATGGTGGGTCTATGAATAGATAGATCAATAAATAGAGGGCAGAGATGGATGGATGGGTGATTGATAGACGGTACACATGGATGATCAATAGATTAGCTAGATAGAAGAGACTGATGGATAAAAGGATAGATAGACACATAGGCAGGTAAGATTGATGATAGATGGTAGATAAATACATGATAAATAGATGATTGGTAGATAGATAGATGATAGATAGGTGACAGGTGGATGGATGGATGGATGATGGACAGAGACTCTGTCCTGCAGGTTTTCTCTGCACTGTGGGCATCTGGGGCTGGAGGGCCTCTGTGCTGGGCTGGGCTGTGCACTGCGGGCTGTGGAGCAGCCTCTCTGGGCTCCACACACCAGGTGCCAGGAGCACCCCCACCCAGCTTGTGCCCATAATGTTCCCAGACACCCCATGGGGAGGGACACCATCCTCCAGTGGGGGACGTTCTGAGCCTGGCCCGTCGCCTCCCGCAGTGCGTGGCCATCACCGAGGTCAGTAGCGCAGCACTGACCACTGAGTGGCCGTGCTCTGGTTCCCGCCCACTGCCGGGTTCCCGAACCTTCTCCCCCCTTCTCAGAGCAACTCCTCACAATCTTCTCACCTTGCATGGGAGAGAACAGGACCCCTGCTGGCCAGGGGAGCCCGGGGACACGCGCAGGAAAGGCTGGACCCGCTCGGGGATGCGCCTGGCCTCGGCCGGTGTCCTTCCGCGGTCGGAGGACGGGACCGGGTCAGGAGGTCGCAGGGCACCCCACGCAGACCGCAGAGGCCGTGAGGAAGGGCACGTCCTCCTGGCCATCCAGCCACGGGGCTGAGCTCCCTGCGCGGCCTCTCTGGTCGCCATGCCAGAGAAACAAGAAGAGATTCGAGGGGACCCGAAGCGCAGGGAACCCCGATCTCCCGGGTCTGAAAACCACCTTCCCTCCGCTCCCCAGATGGAAGCCTCCAGGGCCGTCATGCTAAGAGCCAGCTGCTGTCCGCACAGGACCTCGGCGAGGTCCATGCGCTTCCTTTCCAACGTCTCCCGCGGAAGCCTGAGCCGCGTACTGGGCTGAAGCTCGCGAATTGTGGGGACGGTGCCTCTCTTCCTTTCTGGGCCCTTTGGCGACTTTCCCTGGTTCCTGCCAGTCATTTTCCAAGTGGCAGTTCGTGAGGAAGAGGGAGGTGGAGGCGCCTCCTTGGGCTACAGGTCCTGGGTGGGTTCCTTGAACTCAGATTGCCCCCCGTACCTGGTGAGAAGCCTTTTCTGAGGATGTAGGGTGCAAACACAGGTCCTGGGCCTTAAATCATCTTCTCGTGGTCACCACCCAGTTGGTGTCCTGTTGGCAGGCCACTGAGGCCATCTTTTAAAACCTCTCTGAGAAGCTGGGCACAGTGGCACATGCCTGTCATCCCAGCAGCTCGGGAGGCTGAGGCAGGAGACTGGCGAGTTTAAAGCCAGCCTCAGCAAAAGGGAGGCCCTAAGCAACTTAGTGAGACCCTGTCTCTAAATAAAACACAAAAAAATAGGTCTGGGGAGGTGGCCCAGGGTTCGAGTGGCTCTGGGTTGCACCCTCCTCTGAGAAGGAGGCAGTAGCTTCATGGATCTATTTGGCTGCAACCTAGGGAAGCCAAGAGGGACGGGCTCCCCAGCTTGAGGTCCGGCTCAGCAGCTTCTGGGGAGAAGAGCAGAGAGCCCGTAATGTCCTCCAGCCCAAGGACAATTAGTTCTGCGCATCCAGAGGACCCGCTAAAGATCTGGCTTGGAAACCCGGGGATGTCCCTCCAGGCCACGTGCCACGTGCTCTGAGCCTCTTGGCCTTCAGCCACGTGCCTGGGCAGTTTCCTGACGGCCTTCCCCCTCTGCTCTTCGGCCCTCGGGTTACAAATCAAGACCCCCAAACCCTCCTCTGTGAAGCTGACAGAGCCCTGGCCGCCAGCAACTGCCAAGACTCCGAGCCACAAGGCCCGTCCTCCCTCAGCTCGGCCTCCGCCCCGTCCTCCCTCCGCAAGGGCACGCGCCCCGGGCTATTTTTCATTCTTAAGAGAACTCGGAATTCACTGCCAGCAGAATATCAAAGGGTCGTGGCTCTTCGGGGCATATTTGAAACATTTTTCTAAAGGGACAGATTCCTGTGACCCCAGGGCTATCAGAGCCGGCTGGGGTTTATGAGCTCAGAGGGCTTCACCTGGAATTCACCGAGCTGATCTGATCGCCGCCAGGGGTTCTGGACAGATGAAGGATTCCGTCACCTGCAGGAGAAGATGAGGCTGTTATTGTGGGGCCGGAAAACAGGAGGAAACTCAGAACTGATCTTCAGGGGCTGCAAACGTCTCGGACTGGGAAGTTGGGAAGGCTGGCAAGGCACGGGCTTGGGGTGGTGACAGGGGATCATAAGGCCCCGGCTTGGATCCCCGGCACTGAAAGAAGAAGGAGAAGAAAATGGATGCTGATGTAGGTCAGATTTAACAAAGCACTGGCTAGTAGCTGGCAAGATGGTGCACACCTGGATTCTGGAGGCCAAGGCGGGAGGCCAGCCTCAGCAACTTACTGAGACCCTGTCTCCAATTTTCAAATAAATAAATAAAAAGAGCTGGGGGTGTGGCTCAGTGGTCAAGCACTCTGGGTTCAATCCTCAGTACCAAAAATAAATACGAGATAAATATTATAAAAAACTTGACTCGTAAAAATCACATATCCTGTGGTGGAGGATACAATGTTCCAATATTCGCATTCCATGTTCTTCCTGGTGCAATGGCTGAATCCAACGCCAGGCTCAGCCAGGTATGTCTTCACCAGGAGAAGGCGGGTGGCAATTCGAAAGGGGACAGATTCCCCCCCAGTGTGGAAAAAGGGGGAGAGGAAGGGGCGCTGGCACCTAAAGAAGCACCTCCTTTATTAATTTGGGTACCTGCGGGTAAAGTGGCGCTGCCGGGCGCACCCGCGGGACTGGCTGTCGGTCGGAAGGGGCTTCCTGCTGGCCCCTGCCGCCCAGCTGCGCCCACCCCCAAACGCCAGCTGGTCCTTCCGGGGTCTCCGAGGGCCGCCCCGGCCGCAGGTTTCCCGATGCTGATTTATTCGCCAAGCAGGAGCGACTCCCGGACCCCTGCGGATAATGAGGTGCCCAGCAGCTCCCTGGGGGAACGGGCGTCCTGACACACCTGCCTGTCGGGATGCAGAGGGCGAGGACGCGGCCTCAATGACACCCCGCGTGGGGACCCACCTGAGACCCCTGGCCACCCGCCGCCACCTGCTCCGCAGGGGCCGCGCGTCCCCGGATAAACAGGGACCAGGAAAAACGTCAGGTGCCCGAGACCCAAAGGGTCCCTGCAGAGGATCCGGCTCGCGTGGGTCGCCCAGCCACCGCTGCAGCTCGTCAACTGGAACCAGCCTCAACCCCGGGGAGGCGGGAAACGGGGTACAAATAGAGCGGGTCCTTAGTTTGTCGCATGCGTCTTCTGCTGCTGCTCGGTTACCCGGCCCAGTTGCGCTGGTCACCACCCGGAGCATCTGCGAAGTGCAAGCTCCGGTTGCCCCGAGCGCGCCCTCGGCCCCCTGGCTGACACCCCAGCGTGCCAGGCACAGGGCGGGCTCCTCCGCACCCGGAGCACCGCTGCGCCCTGATCCCTGTGGTCCTCGCGGCAGAGATGAGAACCGCTGCCCATCGCTGCTCAAGAAATAGGGGAGGTGGCGCGGCAGCCGGGACCTGGGGAGGGAGGAAGGAGCTTCCTTCCCAAGGTGCGGGGGTCCTGACGGCCCAGAGGGAGGCGGAGCTGGACTGGGGGACCAGGCAGGAGACCAGGGGCCTGTGCGGTAAAGATGCTCCTCGTAGAGAATGATGGGCACGCAGAGGGGCCAGGGGCGCGATGCCCAGGAGCAGGGTGGACCTCTGCAAGCCCAGGAATCCCAGGCCGGGGGAGCCAGAGACACAGAGGAGGAGCCCGAGGAGACGGAGGCAGAGCCTGGAGTGCTGGGGCCACCAGCCCAGGGCCGCCTGGAGCCCAGGAGC
>JAJEJO010047792.1:39047-58457 GCA_020662805.1 Glaucomys volans
CAGGGCCGCCTGGAGCCCAGGAGCTGGGGAGGCAGGAGGAGCCTCCTAGAGGCAGCTCAGCCCTTGACCCTGACCTCAGCCTCCGCCCTCCAGGGCTAAGGCTACAATCCTGCTGGTTTGAATCTCCCAATGGGGGTCATTTTTCATGGCAGTCCCAGAGGCTCATGGGGAACCCTAGGAGGGTCCTCCCCATGTGGTGGGGTGGCTGGTTACTTGGGGGCCACCAGTCCTAGATTTTCCATTCAGTCTCCAGCTTCGTGGGGATGGGGCTGTTGGATTACAACACCATTTCCTCAATTCCCTGAAAGCATCACCCTAAGAGGAACCCCTCCATTTCTTCCTCTGGGGACTCGTGTGCATTCATCCACGCTACTAAAAACCGGCGGCCTGAAGACAGGGAGCCCTCGTCCTGAGATCACACGGATCTGTGAACCAGGCCAGTTTCCCCGGTTCTGGTTGTTTCTCAGCGAATTCTGTCTGTTCTGGTCTTTATACTGCCCAGAAGCATTGGGCGAGCTTAGGCAGGTTGAAAATTCCAGAATAAATTCGTAGGGAGCTGTTACGTTTTTAATTAAGCATTTGACAGTTTCATTAGTGTGAACAGAAGCAACACAAGCAGGTTAATTTTTGGAAAATTAAAACTTTATTTTAACCCCTGCACATTTCGTTTTGTGATTTATGGCTCATCCTCCGTCTGGATTTATCCACACCTTTGCTTTTTTCTTCCCTCATTGCTCCTCTTTCCATGTCAGATCTTGGGTGCTGTGAGTATTTTCCTCTGGGTATTTTTTAAAGGTTTTTGGAGTGAGCATGGACGCTCGTAAAATGTCTTGGGTTCCATCTCCGCAGAATTTCAGGTCATCTCCATAAACTCAAGATGTATTTTGGCTCATGGTTCCAGAGGTTCAGTCCATGGTTGGCCGACTCCATGGCTCTGGCCGAAGGTGAGGCAGAACAAAATGGCGGAAGGGCATGGAGGAGGAGAGCAGCTCAGGACATGGTGGCCCAGACGCAGGGAGAGAGGGAGAGAGAAGGGTCAGGCGTCTCCACATCCCCTTCGAGAACTCACCTCCAATGACCTGCTTCTTCCCTGGACACCCCTCGTCGAGGGTGTCCACCATCTCCATCCAACAGCGCCATCAGTTGGCGACCAAGCCTTCAGTGAAGTCCCTTGGGTGGGCATTGAAGGCCCAAGCTACTGCCTTTGATCACGGTGGTGTGCTGCTGGCTTCTGTTTGCCATGGGATCCAACCCAGGGCCTCCCGCTTGCTAAGGTGGGTCTCTGCCTGAGCTGCACCCACCTCCCCTCCTGTGAACCAGGATCCACTCCACGCTCTTCACCCCAGAGAGCAGCCTGCCGCCCAGGGCTGAGGTTGTGCACTGAAGCACCGAGGCTCACATTAGGGGAGCCTGGAGGACGGGTCCAAACCTTCACGGTTCCATGATGGCCTTCAGATCAGCCTCAGGGACGGCTCATGACGTTCCCAGAGCTGCGGTCACAAAAGTCCTCAGACAGCCATTATTTATTCACACCCAGTGCTGGAGGCTGGAGGGCCGAGGTCCAGGCCTGAGCAGGGCTGGTTCCTCCCGAGGCCTCTCTCCTGGGATGGCAGACGCCATCTTTTCTCTGGGTCCTCACAGGGTCGTCCCTCTGGGTGCGTCTGTGTCCTCACCTCCTCTTCTAGAAAGACCCCAGTCCTGTGGGGTCAGGGCTACCTGGGGACCTCACTGCACCTCAGTCACCTCTGGAAAGACCCCTCTCCACACACAGGCATGTCCCAAGGTCCTGGGGTCAGGACCACCCTGGGGACCTCACTGCACCTCAGTCACCTCTGTAAAGACCTGTCTCCACACAGAGGCATGTCCCAAGGTCCTGGGGTCAGGGCCACCCTGGGGACCTCACTGCACCTCAGTCACCTCTGTAAAGACCCATCTCCACACACAGGCATGTCCCAAGGTCCTGGGGTCAGGGCCACCCTGGGGACCTCACTGCACCTCAGTCACCTCTGTAAAGACCCCTCTCCACACACAGGCATGTCCCAAGGTCCTGGGGTCAGGGCCATGAGGGTGGAGACCCCCGTCCTCCTCCTTCTCTCATAGACACTCGTGTGGATTCTGCAGAGATTCACGGTGATATGTGCACACGTTACACACCGGACATCAATCACGCCCTTCCACACTCACAGCAGGAACGGACCTCGGAATGTCCCCCCAGGCTGGAGCTGGGCCCTACCTGTCAACCCTTAGGGGTGAGGCTTTTCTTGCAGTACTGGAAATTGAACCCAGGGCTGCTCTCCCGCTGAGCCACACTCCCAGCCCTTAGCCATTCATTTTACCTTATTTATTTTTATTGAAGTCCTGGGGATTGAACCCAGGGGCCCTGAGCACTGAGCCACATCCCAGCCCTTCCAATTTTTTGATTTTGAGACAGAATCTCGCTGAGTGCTGAGGCTGGCCTCCAATTTGCGATCCTCCCGCCTCAGCCTCCCTAGTTGCTGGGATGACAGGTGTGCAGATCAGATTTTTAAACGCCCATATAACCAAGTGGTTTGCTCCCAGTAGGTACAGAGCCCACAGATAATCCCAACCCGGACTTGCCATCTACCTTTGCCCAGGGAGGCCGGTCACCCAGTGCGGGTGCGTCTCCTGGTGGGCGAGGGGCGCAGGGTTTGGTGCACCCAGCACGTTAGAGGTTATTCTCAGAAAGGCTGTGGGACCTCCAAGGAGGCCGAAGCAGGTGCCCCGGGAGGCGGCGTTCGTGGTCTGGCGTTGGTGACTGGCAAGGGCAAAGCGAGGCCCGGGGCTCCGCACAGCGGAGCAGGCAGAGGGGCCCGGGCGGCGTCGGAGCCGGTGACCCGCGGTGACTGACAGCCGTCGGAATTCCACGGGGCCAACTCAGAATTGCGCCGGACGAGCGCGCCACCCAGGAGCCGCTGTCTGAGCAGCTGGTGATCAGACGCCGCGTCCCAGCGACGTGCCCACCGCCGAAAAATAACTCGAGGTCGCTGGAAACCTCGTGCAGGGTCCGCGGAGGCCCGGCCTCCCCACCGAGGCCTGGACCGCGTTCCTCAGAAAGCCGGGTGTGCAGCGAATTCAAGTGGAAAACCGTCCCCGGCCAACATTTCCTGTTCCTTCTTCCACAGTTGCTTCTGCGTAGTGTGCAATCTCACCTTTTTAAACAAAATCTAGAAACCTGTGAATTGCTTAGGTTTCTTGTTTAGATTCTCTGCTCCCTCTGGCCACCAGGGGTCCAACCCAGGGGCGCTGAACCCCAGAGACACACCCCCAGCCCTTTTTGTGTTTTTATTTTGAGACAGGGTCTTGCTGAGTTTCTTAGGGCCTCTGTAAGTTGTTGAGGCTGGCCTCCAACTTGCCATCCTCCTGCCTCAGCCTCCCGAGCCCAGCAGGTCTCTCTCTTCAATAAACAGCTTGAAGGAGAAAAAACTCCCACAGCATTCGATGTGCTGGTTGAAGGTGTGATCTTATTACATTCACAGAGTCCCAGGACCATCCTCCCAGCCGATGTAGAACACTTCTGTCCCCCCAAGAGCTCCCCTGTGCCCGTGACCAGAGCCCCCTCCTCCCCGACTCTGGCCTCCCCACCATGGATCCACCTTGGATGACCATGGATCCACCTTCCAGGCTATGTGACTTTTCTCGTCGTTTTAGAAACCCCGGCCTCCGCAGAGGCGCTGCGGGGAGGCAAGCTTGGCCTTATTCTATCATTTCCAACAAAGCTCCGCCTGTCAACTTCAACAGGAGCGTCACCCTCTGCCCTGGAGGGAGCCGAGCGGGGTCTCTGTCAGATCCAGAGAAGGCTCCCCAAGTCCTGGAGCCCGCGCACCGCCGCCTGCAGCATCGATGTCGTTTAAATGGCACCTTCTGAATACCGGCTGCTTTTCATTTTGCTGGTTTACTCTTTTCTTTCTGCATATTTTGCACAACTTCCTTCTCAGGATGACGCAGCCTCAACCCTCCAAAAAGAAAAGTGACCCTGCGGCTGAACGTCTGGGGCTTCCTCCGACACCTTGTGCTGCACAGAGGTCACGGGGGGGGGGGGGGGGGTCCGGCCTTCCTGAATTTGCTTGTTCCCCTGGGAATTGTAATTCTGCTAACTAGGTGAGCCCAGGACCCCTGTGAGGCTCTGCAAGCCACAGTTCCCAGGAATGTCAGGTCCACCGAGGGTGGCGGGCTGCTTTTTGCGCTGACATTTGGGTCACTTGAGAAACAGAACACGGGCCTCCAGTGCAGAGGCTGCGAGGGGGAGACAGGTGTCTGACGGGGAGAGATCTTCCCCCCAAAACCATGCACCTTTTTTCTCGTGAGCAGTAGCAACTCTCTCCAAAGAAAATAAAGCAGCTCGTCTGGTTTGGTGGTGCACGCCTGTCATCCCAGCGACTCAGGAGGCTGAGGCAGGAGGATGGCAAGTTGGAAGCCAGCCTCAGCAATTAAGGGAGGCCCTAAGCAACTTAATGAGACCCTGTTTCAAAATCAAAAATAAAAAGGAGTGGGGATGTGGCTCAATGGTTAAGCACCCCTGGGTTCAGAAATAAAGAAGGGAGGGAGGGAAGGAAGGAAGGAATGAAGGAAGGAAGGAAGGAAGGAAGGAAGGAAGCAACTTAACCTTTGCCCCGTGGGTCCAGGATTCGGAGACACCAGCAGCGATTGCCCCTGTCCAGATGGTCACGGGCAAGATGTCCCCATCCTCTGCAAGATGTCCACCTCCATCCCACAACTAGATGCTTTGTCCTTGGAACGACAGGGAAGAAATGGGCGTGGGCCGTGGAGAGGCGACTTCTCTACGTCAGGCAGGAGGGACACTCCCTGGTTCCCATTGACCGTCCCCGAGGAGCTGCCAAACCAGGACGCACAGAATTCAAAGAATAACCGGGACCCCATCGCATCCGTCAAGGGGCCGCGTCCGCGCGAGCGCCGCGGGTGACCTCCAGGCCTGATTGACAGGCTGGCTGCACAGCCGCTCGCCTTTCCTTCTTTGCTTTTAAGCGGCGCTGTTTAGGGGCCTGGTCATTATCTCCACCCACAGCGCCACCTCTGCGCGGCCCCCCGCCCACACCGGGGTCCTCGTTCCAGGCGCATCTCGCCTTCTTCGCGTGGTTTTTGCAAAAAAAGCGTCTTGGAAACCACAGGGCGGACGCGGAGCGGCGAGACGCACAGAGGAAGCGTTGGCGCGGTGGCCCAGGAAACCGAACCGCGGGCGCTTTGCGGGTTGGGCGCCGAGTGAACCGGGCCTCGCACCCGAGGTCAACAGGCCAAGGCGAGGAGCCTGAGCAGCACCGGGGCTGCGCAGCGGAGGCGGACGGCGGTGGAGGGAAGGCAGAGCCCGGCCTGGCGCGCGGTGACGGCCCGTAACTCCAGCTGGCCAACGATCCTCACGGCTCGGAGGTCCTCCTCCCAGCCTCCCCATCTCAGCCCAGCAGGACACGTTAACCTCCTCCTGTTAAGCACGGTTTCAAATTCATTCTGTTTACTATCCACTAGTTGTCTCTTCCCACCACAGCAGGGGTTCCAAAATGGTGGTGATATTTGTCTCTCTTCCCCTGCCCACAACCATGGCTCACAGCAGATGCTCAGAAGATACTCGTGCAATTAATAAATTGTATCCTTTCCCCCTGTTGCTATGGAGCTGTTTGGCTCTATCTTGTTGCTCTGTAGAAACTCTTTACATATTATGGCTATTAAATCATCAATTTCTTCTACTACTGGGAATTGAACCCAGGGTGCTTCACCACTGAGACACATCGAAGCCCTCTTGATATTTTGTTTAGAGACAGGGGCCCGCTGAGTGGCTTAGGGCCTCAATGAGTTGCTGAGGCTGGCTTTGAACTCACGATCCTCCTGCCTCAGCCTCCTGAGCCACTGGGATTACACGCATGTGCCACCATGACTGTTTTTTGTGTTTTTTGTTGCTAATGCTTTCTGTCTGCATGTTGTTTTCCTTTTTACCTTATCTGTGAAGGTTCTGAGTCTCCAAACAGGCCTCCTTCTGGAGTCTTTTTCCTGGGCCTTCGGTGTCCCCCTAGGAGGGAGGCCTGCCTAGGAAATCATTGTATCAACCGCAGGGCATTTGAAGAGTCTTGAAGGGTATCGCCCAAGCACTCTTCCCACGTCCGTAGGAATTAGCTCTCTCCTCCAAGGCGATTCAATGTCTCCTCCTACATTTCCAACGTTCACTGTTCAAATAATCCACAAATGTGCTACAGCCGATGGTTTTCAGGCCAGAGGGGACGGGCTGGAAAAGGAGGCTCATTCTTTCTTTTTTCAGGACTTTTTTTTTTAAATGTAGTTTTAATTGACATGATGATTACACATTGTAGGGGGGAGTTACTGGGGATCGAACCCAGGGACACCTAACCAGTGAGCCACATTCCCTGCCCCTTTTATTGATTGATTTTCATTTAGAGACAGGGTCTCGCTAAGTGGCTTAGGGCCTTGCTAATTTGCTGAGGCTGGCCTCCAACTTGTGATCCTCCTGCCTCAGCCTCCCCAGCGGCTGGTAATGACAGGCGCATACCATTGCACTGAACTTCCACTCATTCTTCACACCTCGCTCTCTCCCTTTAGTAGAAATAGAGCCAAGTCCCATCTCAGGACCCCGGACCTTGCGAAGAGAGGCTCAGGTGGACGTGGGTGCGTCTCGGAGCGCAGGATCCCTGCGTCCTCCGGCGCCGCACACCAGCAGCCCCGGCCCTTGCAGATCGTCTGTGTCCTGGGCTGGCGGCGGAGGGATCTGCAAGCTCCCGAGGAATCCTCTCCAAACACCTACAGCCTCGTGCAAAACTGCAGCCGCCGCCAGGACCGTGGTCAGAGCGGTTAGGAGAAGAAGAAATCCAAGGCTGCGAATCACCTGTCACCGGCCGTCACAGGTGAGGCCCGCTCTAATGAATTCCGCGCTCCTGTCAGACAGGGCCGGCCGTCTGCCCCTGGCGAGCCAACTCTTAGGAAGGCAGGTAATGAGTGATCGCAGCGGCCACGGGGCCCCTGGACACAGCTGTGGACCCGCCCGCGTCCCTGTCATCCTGGAAGGCCAAGGAGGGGGCCTCGGAGCCGTCTCCACGCTAGGCCTCCACTCCAGAGCCTCCGCAACCTGCGGGAATCTCAGCTCCCTCTCCCCAGCTCGGGGTTCCCACTCCAGACCCCACTCTGCTCCCGCCCCGTCCTCCCTGCACACATGGGTGCCGCCTGTGTGCACCCAGAGTGTCCTGGAGCGGCACACGGGGGTGCCCACGGGTGCCCACCCCTGCCACCTGCGTGTCCAGGTCGCATTCAGAGCAGAGTCTGGAAAACCCACACTGATTTAAGGACCTCGGAAACAAAAATAGGAGGAGAAAAAAAAGAAAAAAAAACAACTTCATCGAAATCATCATCGAACTCTTTCCTCCTCTAACTACAGCTGTGGGGCGCGTTGCCGCGGCAACCGGTTGCCTGGCGACCCCTCCTCTGCAGCCCAGGTCTCGGATGGACCGTCTCGGCCCGCGGACCGCTCGCCCCGCGCCGCGCCCAGACGTCAGCCGCCCGTCCTGACAGGTGTCAGGGAACATTACGGGCAGCGAGGCGGCTGCGGCGGATGCCCATAAATTTATAGATAATCAGGTCCTTGGCGACAGCCAGGCGGGGGCGGACGGTGGGAAGGGGGCCTGGCCAGGGGTCAGTGGCCCGCAGCTGCCGGGAGGAAGGATGCGCGGTGTCCCGGGGCCACCGCGGGCTCGTCTGGCGTTGACCAATTTGCACCCGATTCCAATGGACCCAGGTCTCCATACCCAGGTACCCAGGGCCCACTCTCTGCGCAATTTGTGCACCGGCTCGCTTGCCTGGGTCGCGTGCTTCCCGCAACTGAAATCACGAGGTGACCAGGGCTGGCGTGGGTGGGTCCCCGGGCGCAGACCCGGCAATTCTCACCCGACGCACCCGGGAGCCGAGCTCCTCGTTAAAAGGGGTCGCCTAGCAATTTACCAGGAAAAATAAATAAATAAGCAGAGGTCTTAAATGACAAGATCCCCCCCCCCCGCACGAACATCTCGATGAATGAAATGATCAAAGGCCGCGCCGGACGCGCGCACCAACGCAGCGCGTCGCTTTGCGCGTTTAGAAATACGGGGCGCGCAGGCCCCTCCCGGGTCGGGCTGCGGAGCCGGGACTCGGGGCGCATCTCCTTTGCGCAGAACAATGCGGGGCGTTCTGAACATATTCCACTGTATGCAAAAGGAATATTTTTTCCACTAAGAGATGCTCCTAAGAGATACATGCCAACGCAAATAGTATGCACACGGTTTTTTTTTTTTCCCTACCTTTTGACGCACGTCAAACCGTGACAGTTTACCCAGCATAAGAAGCCAGGGTGGTTTTGGAGAGGGAGTTGTTGATGAGGATTCTTGTTTTAGCGAGTCCCCGCAGGAAAAACCGTGGGGGTCTTTAAGTTGTTGTTTTTTAATTTTTTTATTTATTTATTTTTTAATCTCTCTGTGCTGGGAGGGCTCAGGGCCTCTGGCTGGGTGATCGGGAGCTCTTGGTGCTGGGCTCAGCCCTCTGCCACGTGCACCTTCAAGGAGACTCCAGGGGATGGGATTCCAGATGCCCAGGTGTCTTGCTGACGACCTCAACTTCCAAGATCCAAAATCCAGTCCACAAGGAAGCTCAGGTTGTGTCTCTCATTGTGGGGAGATGGGGAGTGGGGAGGAATTAGGGCGTTAGGGCTCTTCCCATAGACCAACCTCTCTTCCTACCCCTCCAACCCCATCCCTGAATCTGCTCTGACTCCCAGCTGGGTCCACCATCTATCTGTAGCTTACCAGTGTCATCCCAGCAGCTTGGGAGGCTGAGGCAGGAGGATCGCAACTTGGAGGCCAGCCTCAGCAACCTAGCCAGACCCTAAGCAACTGAGTGAAACCCTGTCTCTAAATAAAACATAAAAAAAGGGCTGGGGATGTGGCTCAGTGGTTAAGCACCAAAACAAAATCAAAGTAATAAGCTACCTCCATTAATGCTTCCGGTGCCCGCAAGAGTGGACGGAGGAGCCCAGGCCCTCGCGCCTGGGCCTTTAGCATCTGCGCCGGGCAGAGCTAATGCTCCGGGTCTCCGGGGGAGGAGGGATCGTTGCCTCAATGCCTGCGGCTCAAGTTCAGGAGGAAAAGAGCCCCTGTCTCTCTCTCCGCGCTCGCCCTAAAATAATTCCAGATGAGGAAAGAATGAGCGGCCAGACGAAGCCGGGAGAGGACAAAGGAAGACAAAGGAGCGATTCTGCCGCACGGCTCAGGATGGGGCGGGGAGAGGATGGGGGTGAAGGCCGACGGCTAGAAGAAGCAACGCAGGTGCCGAGGATTCCGGGACAGAGCGTCTCCCTCACCCTGCGCCCTGGAAGAGCACGTCCAGACACCAAGAGGGCTGGCCAGCCGGGGAACATGACCTCTGTGTCACCGTTGGCAAGAGCCAACGTCCCGTCAGTGCCACCTCCACGGAGGAAGAGGATCGGCCATGATCTCAGCCCTTGAAGCTTCTGATATGGTCATTCCCAGCTGTCCCTTCCAGACTGACCCCACAGGGGAGCAGACCCCGGTCAAGGAGGCTGACCTCGGCATCGAGGAGAACGTTGAGATGTGGGGAACAGCTTGGTGTCCGTCCCTGCAGAGAGAATTGGGTTCTGTTTGTGTGTGTGTGGAACAGTACGCAGCTGTGAAAAGGTGGGGCGTGGGGACAGGTGAAGGACGGGAAGACGGTTGTGTGTGCAGTTGGATTCCATGGAGGGAAAGCAGGTGCGCACACACACACACGCGCACACACACACACACACGCACACACACGCACGCACACACTGTGCTCACGGGAACACCCACACCCTCTTTCTCCTCTTCAAAGTGGAATCGCCAGCCTGCTGCCCACTTCACGGCAGCATTTACCTTGTCCCCCTCCACGGGCCTTGGGACGCCCCCTGCACAAGCCCTGCAGGCTCAGCACCTCCACAGAGCTGGCCTGCACCTCCCACCCCCCGGAATTTTTGCTTCGGGGGAAGGTAGTCACCCTGCAGGCCCCCAGCCTGAAACCGAGATCCCGAAAAATGCAGCGTGACTGTCCTGGGGCTGCTGCAGCAGGTCCCCAGAAATGGGGACTTAAACACCAGGGATCTGTGCTGTCCCCACCCTGGAGGGTGGAGGCTGAGGTCAGGGTCCCAGGGCTGCTGCCTCCACAGGCTCCAGGAGGCTCCTCCTGCCTCCCCAGCTCCCGGGCTCCGGGAGGCTCCTCCTGCCTCCCCAGCTCCCGGGCTCCAGGAGGCTCCTCCTGCCTCCCCAGCTCCCGGGCTCCAGGAGGCTCCCCCTGCCTCCCCAGCTCCTGGGCTCCAGGAGGCTCCTCCTGCCTCCCCAGCTCCTGGGCTCCAGGAGGCTCCTCCTGCCTCCCCAGCTCGTGGGCTCCAGGCAGCTCCTCCTGCCTCCCCAGCTCCTGGGCTCCAGGAGGCTCCTCTGCCTCCCCAGCTCCTGGGCTCCAGGCGGCCCTGGGCTGGTGGCCCCAGCACTCCAGTCTCTGCCTCCGTCTCCACGGGGCTCCTCCTCTGTGTCTGTGTCCCCTCTTCTGTCTCTTGTGAGGACACGGCCATTGCATCAGGGCCACCCTGACCAGGGGGAGCTCATCTCAGGACCCTGCACTGACTGCCCTGCAGAGACCCTGTGTCCACACCAGGGCCCACTCACAGGTTCCAGGTGGCCGGATATCTGGGGACACATCCACTGTGCCCAGGGCAAAGAGTTTGGCCCAAGACCCCCCCCCATATTCATGTCCACCCAAGGTCCAGTCTCCAGTCGTGAGTGCCCATTGTCCTGGAGACCCTGGACCCCTTTGGCAGAGTAGGTGGCCGTGGGTGGGGGGTCCAAAGGGACGGTCCCAGGACTCCAGGCTCCCCCCTGCTCCGCCGGCCCCTGGAGGTGGTCCCGTCTCTCAGACCCTCCCTCTCTCTGCGCCGCGGGTCTGGCCACATGGTTTCCATTACAGGAAACGTGTCGGAAGGAAAGCATTTCCTCTCCCAGGCAGACTGAACCCGGGCACCGGCTCTCCCGCACCCCTGCCTCCCGCCCCCTCTCCTCCCCCGTTTTCTTGCAGGTTTTCTTTCTCTTTTCCTTTCTGTCTCCCCCCACCGCCCACTTTCGGAAACAGGCCACCAGTCTGCTGACGCAGGGGGACATGTCCTCTCACCATGGCTGACGGACACTTTGGGGGCGTCTCTGGGGACGCGTGGGGCTGCAGGCTCTGCCTGGGTCCTCGCCCCCGGGACCCTGCAAGTCCCCGCAGAACCGAGATGGTGGCCCCGCTGCTCAGCGAGTCAGCACGCACCGGACATCACCTTGCTCTCGACGCCTACCCACAGGGTGTCACTTGCCGAATGAGAGACGTACCGGAAGCTGGGTGCAGTGGTGCACGCCTGTAATGCAAGCGACTTGGGAGGCCGAGGCAGGAGGATTGCGAGTTCAAAGCCAGCCTCAGCTACTTAGCGAGGCCCTAAGCAACTCAGTGAGACCCTGTCTCTAAATAAAATACAAAATAGGGCTGGGGATGTGGCTCAGTGGTTAGTGTCCCTGGGTTCAATCCCTGGTTCCAAAAAAAAAAAAAAAGACGTAGCTGAGTCAGGTCACCAGGACGTTTTAAGGACGCAACTCATCTGGAGACTTGCAAGAAGTTTAAGGAAGGACGAGGACAGGCCTTCGCAAGCCCTGTGCACACGTGGCCAGGCTGCACTCGGGGCCACTGACCACTGGCAGGTGGGGGCAGGACCGTCCCAGGACTCGGGCAGGGCCCTGGCGGGGCCGCAGGTTCCCACCCCAGGGGACTGGGGGTGCGTGGGGGCCAGGAACACAAGGCCTTTGCTGCTCCCTCCGGGGCAGCTGGCAATGGCTTCTCGGCCTCCACAGAACCTCACAGGGGACCCACCAAGGCGCAGATGTCCACCCCAACCGCATTCAAGTATCTGCACTGGCATTTCCGCAATGAAGGAAAAGGAGAACGTCAACATGGGTCAGTCATGAAGGGGACCCTACATGGTGGGTTCAATGGTGTCTCCCCACATCAACCAGAGCCTGTGAGTGGGACCTGGTGTGGACACAGGTCTCTGCAGGGCAGTCAGTGCAGGGTCCTGAGAGGAGCTCCCCCTGGTCAGGGTGGCCCTGATGCAATGGCCGTGTCCTCACAAGAGACAGAAGAGGGGACACAGACACAGAGGAGGAGCCCCGTGGAGACGGAGGCAGAGACTGGAGTGCTGGGGCCACCAGCCCAGGGCCGCCTGGAGCCCAGGAGCTGGGGAGGCAGGAGGAGCCTCCTGGAGCCCAGGAGCTGGGGAGGCAGGAGGAGCCTCCTGGAGCCCAGGAGCTGGAGAGGCAGGAGGAGCCTCCTGGAGCCTGTGGAGGCAGCTGGACACCATTGTAAGAGGCTGGTCCTGTCCACATCCTGACCCAGAACCTGTGAGTGGGCCCTGGTGTGGACACAGGGTCCCTGCAGGGCAGTCAGGGCTCAGAGACGCACACATCTGTTGCCCACAGCCCTGGGTCCTTCCGTCCTGCTTTTTCCTCCTGCCCATTGCAGCCGCCCACCCTTCCCTGCAGCTCCAACCGTCCTGCAGAGACCAAGATGCCTCCGACCCTGAACTGGGTCGATCTACACATCAGGGATTTCTTGGAGAAAAAAATTCCACTTAAATAAAGATCTATTCCCGTGCAACCCAATTTCACAAAGAGTCTGAGGAGGCAGATTTTTTTAATGACATACATATATCCAAGGAATGCCAGGAAGATTGGAGGCAGGGCTAGTACCCTGGGAACAAAGTGGCCGGTCGCCCTCCCCACACAGCCTGCTGCTCCTTCCTCAATAAACACTGTAAGGTGATATTAAATTCACATTATATATTATTTTCATTATTAATCTTCATCTACTGAGGATTGAACCCAGGCGTGCTTAACCACTGAGCCACATCCCCAGCCCTTTTTACTGTTTATTGTCAGACAGGGTTTCTCTAAGTTGCTTAGGACTTCACTAAGTGGCTGAGGCTGGCCTCCGCTTTGCAATCCTCCTACCTCAGCCTCCCAAGCTGCTGGGATGACAGGCGTGCACCACTGAACCTGGCCTGTGTTCACTATTGAAAGGGGACAGGGGGTCTTTTCCCCTGAGATTTTTGCCGAGGGCTTTGCTTACACAGGGGTGAGAGTCACTATGCAAACGCATAGAATTCTGTTTCTTTGATTGAAAGGAAACTTCCCTCCAGGAGGAAAACTAGTGGATGTTGACTGCCAACATAACCAAAATCTGTTGACCCCCTTTTCCGGCCCTTTCTATATTTACCGATAGCCAAACAGGCCCACAGAACCTGTCAGACAAAGAGCTGCCTGAGGCGGGCGTGGTGGTGCTCACCTGTCATCCCAGCGGCTCTGGAGGCTGAGGCAGGAGGATGGCAAGTTGGAGGCCAGCCTCAGCAATTTACCAAGGCCCCAAGGAACTTAGCCAGACCCTGTCTCTAAATAAAAAATTAAAAGGGTTGGGGGTGTAGCTCAGTGGTTAAGCACCCCTGGGGTTCAATCCCCAGTGCCGAGAGAGGGTGGGGGGAGACAGCTCCCTGTATTTCAAAGGCAGGAAAACCCAGCCAAACGCACAAGGTTCGAGTTCTCCCGTTCACACCCCGGTTGAACCCACCTCCTTGGTCTGGGCTTAGAAGTGCCATCTCCAGGGACAGATCTTCCTTAGGGACTGAGGAGGCGAATCCTCACCCGCAGCCACCGTTCTGCACAACGGACCAGGCGCCGACCTTCCTCTGGGGACTGTGCACCAGGATCTGCAGGACCCCCCACGGCGCGGGTCCCTCCCTCCCTTCCTGGTAGAGGCCCTGTGGACCCTGGACAGGCCACTCTGCAGAGTCCGGAGTCCTGGGGCTCAGGTAGCCCCAGGCTGGCAGGAGCATGGGGAGGGGCTGCTATGGGGAAGGGAGGGTCTCCTCCTGGGGTGACGAGAATGTTCTAGAACTAGATGGAGGTGGTGCTTGCACTATTGCTGAATCGCCCCGGGGGCCGTTCGCTTTCAAACAGGTGAACGTGACATTGTGCAAAGTCTGCCTTCATTAAAAGGGCAAAGAACTCTCCAAAAAAAAGTATATAAAAAGCTCTGGAAGACTGAAGGAGGCTGAGCGGCTCCCGGAGGCTGGGAGGCTGGGAGGACAGAGAGACCAGGGGTGGGCGGGCCGGGGGCAAGGGCGCGGGACCCTGTGGGCTGGTCCGGACCCCTGCGCGCAACTCACGTGGACCCTGGCGACGCCCGAAGTCAGCCAGCGACCCTGCAGCAGCGCGTCTCTCTGCTGCGGAGCCCGGACCTCACCGCGGAGGCCCGGGCGGGTCACTCACCGCACCGGGCAGGGAAGAGAAGGGACCCGGGGCCTGTCCACTCCTGGAAACCTCAAGCTGCTCAATAAAATAAAGTCTCCCAAACGAAGGGCAATCGCACTCTGGGACGCGCGGGGTGACCAGGTGTCCCCCCTCCTAGAAACGGCCCGTCCACACCCCGCCGTGCCCCGCAGGCTCTCGCCAGGGTCCCTAGGCTGCCCTGGGACGGCGCCCCATGTCCCTGCCCCAGGAACCCCTCAGCCACGGGTGGACCCACCCGAGTGCCGGCCACTCACCCACAGCAACCTCGCTAAGGGCGCGTCCCACGCAGGGGACCCGCATTGAGGTTAGGGGACGTGCGGGGAGGACACGGCCCAGGGGCCAGGTGTCTGAGATTTTATTGGAAAATGCGAGAAGTGGTCGCCCAGGGCAGCCCGGCCCGGGGAGTGGGACAGGCCTCCAGCTCCCCTGCAGCATGGATCCTATTAAGAAGGGTTGGGGGGGGGGGGGGGAGGGGGAGGGGGGGGGGAGGGGGAGGAGGGGCCGTCGCCTCTTAATGGCAGCGGGAACGGGAACCGTATCTGGGGCAGAGTGGCCTGTGAATTCCGTTAGTCAGCCTTCCGAAAGGGGGTCACGTCCTGGCTGGGCGCGAGACGGAGGAGCAACCCCGGGGCGGTGCGCCTGCGGCCCCCGAGGCGAGGGCGGGCTTTGCGCGGTGCCAGGGGGTCTCCGGGAGCTCGGGGACTGTCCCCTGGACGCGCAGACCTGCTGCGAGCGCAGAGACCTGCAGGGAGAGGAGCCACCCTGAGCTGGCCTCTGCAGCCGGCTGTCCCCGCAGGCGCCGGGCAGGACGCGCTAGGGCTGCGCCTGCCCGGAGCCCCGGCCTGGGGAGAGGACCCTGCGGGGCCGCGGAGCACCGGACGCTGGGGTTCTACACTGCGGGGCCCCGACCCCCTGCAAGCCTCCCCGCTGCTCCAGGACTTTGAAAGGGGCCTCGAGGCTGGAGGCACCTCCCTCCCAGGTGGCCGGCCCCTCCGAGGGCCTCCCTGTCCCCAGCGCTCCCGGTTTGCATTTTCCGTGGAAAGAGCTCCAGGCCCCGCGAGTGTGCGGGTAACGGGGACGCTGCGCCCGCCCAGCTGCAGCCCAGCCCGGGAGGCTCCTGAAATCCAGCCCAGCATCTCTTAACCAGGAGGGCGCGTCCTGGGCGATGGGACCCTGCAGACCCTCCCCTCGCTGTGCTCAGGCCCACCTGCCCAGCAATCCAGAGATACAGCTCGCACCCAGGAAGGGAGAGCACAGCACTCGCAGGGCAGCCAGAGTCTCCCCCCAGGAAGTGCTCCTTGGTGCACAGCCCTGCTTTGGAATGATTGGCAGAGCAGCGGTGCCCTTCCCTCTGAAGCCAGCTCCCATCCAGGCTCTAAGGATGACTCAGGACATCTCCAGGACATCAGGTCCCCCTGGAGGAACTTCTAGAAGGCCTCTGACCAACGGCAATGGCTGTACATCACACCCATTACCTGACCCAGAACCTGTGAGTGGGACCTGGTGTGGACACAGGGTCTCTGCAGGGCAGTCAGTGCAGGGTCCTGAGATGAGCTCCTCCTGGTCAGGGTGGCCCTGATGCAATGGCCGTGTCCTCACAAGAGACAGAAGAGACACAGACACAGAGGATGAGCCCCGTGGAGACGGAGGCAGAGACTGGAGTGCTGGGGCCACCAGCCCAGGGCCGCCTGGAGCCCAGGAGCTGGGGAGGCAGGAGGAGCCTCCTGGAGCCCGGGAGCTGGGGAGGCAGGAGGAGCCGCCTGGAGCCCAGGAGCTGGGGAGGCAGGAGGAGCCTCCTGGAGCCCGTGGAGGGAGCAGCCTGGCGACCCTGGCCTAAGCCTCTGCCCTCAAGGGCTGGGGAGCTGGATTGTTTTCTTTGAACCACCAGCTTCGGTAATTTGTCGTGTCAGCCCTGGAAACTCCTCTGGTGGGGAAGAGCGTGGTGCCAATGGAGCAGATCAAGGGCTGGGTTCATATTTTCCTCTGGAATCTGCCAGCAGGGGCCCCTGAGCCGTGACCACAGGTGGACCGACGCAGACTCCGGGTCTCACAGAGCGTGTTCGAGCTTCTCCCAGGATGGGGACCAGCAGGCTTGGCTTCCCCAGGCTCACAGGTGACAGACCACCTGCCGACCTCTGGCCTCTCCTTTCCAGCCCCGTCCTTGAGAAGGTGGAGTCGGCAGAACTTCGGAATGAAGTGGATTTTCCTTTCCCAGGAGCGTCCCGATGCCGAATGCCAAAGTTAACATTAGTCCTTGCGTGTCCTGGGTCTGACTCATCCCGGAGATGGGTCTTGGAGAGGATCCTGGGCATGTGTGGTTGGCACTCCCTCCCCAAGCCCCCGCCTGGGGCTCGGGAATTCACCAGGGCTCCTCCTCAGGTGAGTCATCCCCGGAGGCCCTGCCACCTCCGCCTCCCCCATGCCGTCCCCGAGAGGGCGCCTGGGCACCTGGGGGGCTTCTCTATCTACCAAGATTTGCTGAACACCAACAATGAGCCAGGGCTCATCTGGATGTTGGGAAGTCGCTCTGGGCGCCAAGATCTGATCTCCACCCTTGGAGCCCAGGAGTTTCAGGGAAATGATAAACAATGCCTGCGTTTATTATCTGTGACATCCAGAAGAAAAAAAAATGCTTGATGTAAGGCCCATGGGTGGAGGGTTCTGATTTTAAATAGACAGGGGTCACCTGTTGGATCATCTTGCAAAGAGTCATATGGGCAAGATGGCAGCATGAGCAAAGGCCCTGGGGTAGGCACAGGCCTGGCAAGGAGGTTGGCATGGTTGAAACTGGATGAGCACAGAGGAGGCCAAGAGAGGAGGTGATGGGCAGCCACATCATGGACCATCCTGGACGCCTGTCAACCAGAATGCATCCGTGCTTAGCCTTTGGCAGCAAATCCAGGGAGGAGCCATGGAGTCATGGACTGGAATTCCTGTTCCTCTTCCCCCATGAGTCACTCTGAGGCTCAGGAGCCATAGGGGTCCCTCCCTGTTTTCTCTCGTGAGTCGTGGGTCAGGGTGGGCTCAGAGCCTGCCGAGGGCAGGGAGCCTGCACCCCTTCCCTCCCTCCTCGTCCAGCTTGGAAGAGGCAACCGTGCACACGTGGGAAGCCCCAAGTTGATGATCCTGTCACTTCAGAGGAGCAGAGCCCCGGGGACAGTCTGGGAAACACCTTTAATAGACCCAACTGACTCTCCTCTCCCTCTCTCTCTCTCATCCATCATCTATCAATTCTGATCACCTGTCATTATTCATCCACCTATCCCTCCATCTCCACATCTGCTGTCTAAACCATATCTATCATTTATCTATCTGATTACCCATCCACTCATCCAGCCATCCACTAACCCTGTCACTTACCTATCTAATCATCCATCCACCAATTCATCTACCCATCCATCCATTCACCCACTAATCCTATTATCTATCTATCCGTCTATATCTATCTGATCATCCATCCACCAATTCATCTATCCATCCATCCATTCACCCACTAATCCTATTATCTATCTATCCATCTATATTTATCTACCTGATCATCCAACCATCCATTCATCTATACATTTATTCAACTCTCCATCCATCCATCCATTGATCTTATCTAACATTTATATATATTTGATCATCCATCCATCCATCCATCCATCCATCTATCCATCCATTACTCTTATCTATCTCCATGTATCTACCTGACATCTGTCATTCATTCACCCAGCCATTTATTCCCCCATCCACCCATCTATCCATCCATTCACACACCCATTAATCCTATTATCTATCTATCTATCTACCTATCTATCTATCTATATTTATCTATCTGATCATCCATCCATCCATCCATTACTTTTATCTATCTATCTATCTATCATCTCCATATATCTACCTGACATCTGTCATTCATTCACCCAGCCACTCATCCATCCTTCCATCCATCCATCCATCCATTCATTTATACAACCCATCCATCCATGTGTCTATCATCCTCCTCTACCATCTCCCTGTATCTTTATAATGTATTTATTACCCATCATCCAGCTAGCTCATCCAGCGATCTAACCTCTCAATCTCTTCCCTGTCCACCTGCATTCTTCTGTCCACCTCTGTGGATAGGTGTGCATGCATCCCCATATCCACCAGCCGTTGACTTACTACCTTTCCATCACCATCCGCACATGCAAGGACCTACTCCTGCCTTTCTCCCTTTGGTCCCTGAGGCTGTAAAACCAAACCATTGGATCATTGTACATGCTGCATAGATTAAGGAAAGCTGTTGGAGTATTTGCCTCACTAAAGGGACACAAAGGGAAAGCAAATTCTTCTGTTTGACTTTGGGGGTGGGATGCTCGCCCTGACAATGTCCTCAAACCCAGAACATCTTGAGGTTGGGAGGGCAACCCGTTCCCACATGTCTCCAAGTGCCTGGCTCGCGGTGTGAATGCAATCCCTATCTCGCCCCTTCTGCTCCCCCAGACCTGCGTCTGTCTCTGGGGATCACCTGGTTAGTGTTGAGGCAATACCCGCCCCTCTTCCTAATGAGCAACCATTTGCATCAGGGCCTCAGCAGCCAGCACCAAACACTGAACAGGTCCCCTCATGCATTCCATCGATGGGACCCTGCTAACCTTCTGTGGAGGGAGAGAGCCATGATTCAAAGCACATTTATCTCCAAGCACATGGTTTACATCACCACCTGCAAAACCACAGCAGAAACACCCCGGGAAGCCCTGCACTGTTCGCGGCAGCGACCAAATGCCAGGAAGGAATCATGGAAAGGATCTTCTGTAAATCAGAGGAGACGGAGGTCAAGAGGAGGGAGACCCCTGGCTCTTCCCTGCCTCCCCTGCCCCAGGACATTGACCCAAACATGAGCCCTTCCTTCACCTCCTAGTGTCAGGTTTTCTTGTAAGGAGCCCTCATTCCATCTTGGTTGATGATGTCTTTGGAGGTCGCCATGTCGCTGGAGATCCTTGGTGCTCCTGAGGGCCACCATGGTCTGGAGTTCCTTGGTGCT
>JAJEJO010047792.1:124826-139408 GCA_020662805.1 Glaucomys volans
CTCCTGGAGCCCAGGAGCTGGGGAGGCAGGAGGAGCCTCCCGGAGCCTGTGGAGGGAGCAGCCCTATGACTCTGGCCTCAGCCTCCGCCCTGCAGGCTGGGAGCGAACACTTTTCCCCTGACTTAAGACGTGGTGGGGGACGTGGTCACTGCCACCTCAGGAGACGCCCACAGCACCCCAGATTTTGGTGCTAGTTCCCCAGGGACCCCATCAGCCCTGCACCCCAGTCACTCCTGGTTTCAATGCATCAGGAAAACGGGTTCCTGCCCCGAGAGCTGGGCTGTGGCCTCTGCCAGGGGATCTGCAGAGTGGGGTCAGGCTTTGCCCACCTCCAGCCTCCCTCCCGCACGTGGCCACCCTGATGTCCGTCTGTCTGGGCGTCCAGCACCTGGCCCTGCAGCCTCTCCAGCTTCCCAGTGTCCAGCAGTGATGGGGTTAAGGGCCTCCGGCTGCTCAGTAACCTGACCCCAGAGCGATGGCTGGTGTCTGGTTTCCCCTCTTTCCCTTCTTCCCTGGGCTGCTGGCCACTTGAGGGATGTCCTAGGGGTAAATCTGCAAAGCTCCCTGGCCCTGGAGCAGCTGCGGCAAGTCCACCCTGGGAACAGCTGGCAGGGCAGGAAGGGGACGCACAGCAGTCAGGTCCCCTCGTCCTGCTGCAGAGCACAGGGTCCCCCAGGAGTGCCCCCCAGGGGCAGAGGGGCTTCACACACCCGCCCAGCCCAGGCCAGGAGCCCTGTCCCCAGGACCCCCGGGCCAGGAGCTGCCTGCCCTCGGTCCCCGACAGGGACAGCAGACCATGGCCGGGTGGACCTGCTGCCCAGCAGGACGCTCTCCAGCCTCGGCACTGGACTGCCAGGGCCCCATGCTGGACGGCGGGGTCCGCAGTGAACCCAGTGCACCCTGGGCCTCCCCACCCTGGGCCTCCCCACCCTGGGCCTGCCCACCCTGGGCCTCCCCACCGTGGGCCTGGGCCACTCTGACCTGCTGGAGGTGAGGGCTCCTCCTCAGTCCTCTGAAGGCCCCTGGCTGGGTCCAAAATCAAACTGCCCAGACAGATGGACAAGAGAAGAGCCCACTCACCTGCTGGGAGTTCTGCTCAGCATCTGAACCCACACCAGGAAGGCCCAGAGGCCGCCTGCGCTGGCCACACTGGGGGGACCCGGAGGCTGCAGAGCGAGTGGGCACACGGGCAGCTCTGTGGGCACCTGGGCTCAGCCGGGCTGTGCCCAGAGTCCTCTGTGTCCTTAGAGGGGAGGCCCCTGTCCCAGGAGGGTCTCATGTCCTCACCAGGGAGGTGAGAGGGTCCTTCCCAGGGTGACCTGCTCCAGGGGAGGTCAGAGGGTCTTTCCCAGGTGGACCTGGTGACCAAGGAACCTTCTGGCTCTGATTTCCCTCCGATTCCTCAGCTCGTGTGCATCAGGGTGACATGTCCCTACCCCCAGGGCCATGCACCGTGACCCCAGGGCAGGCACTGCCCTCAGCCCCTCTGTGCACATGGGGACACTGAGGCAGCTGTGTCTGGTCCCCCGTCACCAGGGGCAGAGTCCCCACAGGGTCTGGAGCCTGAGTCTGAGGGCAGGTCCAGGGCCACCCTGGAGTCCGAGGCCCCTGGCCGGTGGGGACCCTGTGCCCTGTGGCTCTGAACCTCTGCGGGGCCACGTGGAATCTGGAGGTGTGACCTGGGCCGTCCTGGCTCTGGGCCCCAGAGCCTGAGCTCAGCCACCCCAGCCCCCGGGGCCAGTCCTGAGGGCAGGACAGTCCGGGACTCCCTGGGGGAGGCTGCCCGGGGTCTCTCGGGGCTGGTCAGCGTGAGAGGAGCCGAGCAGGGGGGCAGGTTGGGCTGGCCAGTCAGATTCACAGCAGGCCATTCAGAGGCCACTGCAGGGCACTCAGCACACCCCCGCTCTGTCCAGTGCCGGTCAGTCCCCTCACCCTGAACGAGACCTCCACCCTGGCAACCCCTAACCCACTTCCTGTCCTGGATGCGCGTGCGCGTTCTGCATGCCTGTATACAGTAGGTGCTGCTCACCTGGGGGATGCACCCGCCCCCTCTGGGCCTGGGAACCCTCTGCCACACAACCACAAGAAACGAACCTCTTTGCTTCCTAAGCCGCCAGGCTCTGGTGTTTAGTGACAGCGACAGAAGAGCTGGGCAGGAAATCCCCTCTCACGCCTGCTGCTCAGGGAGGCGCAGCCGCCGCGGGTCGGTGCCCGTCCCGCCCTCGGGAGCCTCAGCCTCTCCGTCCTGCACAGGCGTCCCCAAAGCTGCGGCTCCGTTCCTGCCGATTCTGAGGCCCCCCACCCGGGAAGATGCTCCCGGAAAGGACTTCATTTCAATTTTCTCACCAAGATAATGGGCCCCTGGGCGGCCCCCCAAAGCAACCCGCGTGGCTTCGGTGATTCATCGGCTCACGGATTCTTCCGGGGGCGTCCCAGTTACATTTAAGGCA
Source organism: Glaucomys volans (assembly GCA_020662805.1). NCBI lineage: Eukaryota > Metazoa > Chordata > Mammalia > Rodentia > Sciuridae > Glaucomys > Glaucomys volans. Next base: position 127,277 of record JAJEJO010047792.1, read on the forward strand.
CAAGAACCAAGGGGAGCCTGTCCTGACCCCCTTCCCAGGATCCTCCGGAAAATCGGGGGCCAGGGGAGAGCTTGCCCCCTCCCCGCTGTCCAGGGACTCGGAGGCGTCCCGGGGAGCCGGGGAGGAAGGGGCTTCGCAGCAAAGCACGCTGCCCTCTGCGTTTCCAGGGGACAGAGACTGGTTTCCCCAGGAAGCAGAGGATGAAGGAAGAGCCTGGGGCCAGGGATGGGTGGTCCCCACATGCAGCTCAGGGGAGTGGAGCCCCCAGTGTTCCCAAAGGACGTGCAGCTTGGCTGAGGGTTGCATGATCCTGAGCAAGGGATTCCCTGAGGCAGCCCACCCTGTTCAGGAGGTCGCACACTGACCACGTCCAGGCTGGACATGACGTCCCTTGGAGCCCAGCCAGCGGGAGCCAACCTGGCCCCGGGCTCCTCCTCTGTGTCTGTGTCCCCTCTTCTCTCTCCTGTGAGGACATGGCCATTGCATCAGGGCCACCCTGACCAGGGGGAGCTCATCTCAGGACCTGCACTGACTGCCCTGCAGAGACCCTGTGTCCACACCAGGTCCCACTCACAGGTTCTGGGTCAGGATGTGGACAGGACCAGCCTCTTACAATGGTATCCAGCTGCCTCCACAGGCTCCAGGAGGCTCCTCCTGCCTCCCCAGCTCCTGGGCTCCAGGCGGCCCTGGGCTGGTGGCCCCAGCACTCCAGTCTCTGCCTCCCTCTCCACGGGGCTCCTCCTCTGTGTCTGTGTCCCCTCTTCTGTCTCTTGTGAGGACACGGCCATTGCATCAGGGCCACCCTGACCAGGGGGAGCTCCTCTCAGGACCTGCACTAATTTTCTCTGCAAAGATCCTGTTTCTACATAAGGACCAGGTTTGGGGTTATTATGGACTGGATTGTCCCCCCTCCCCCAATGCCTCTGCTGCAGTCCTGACCCCAGGACCTTGGGACATGCCTGTGTGTGGAGAGGGGTCTTACAGGGGTGACTGAGGTGCAGTGAGGTCCCCAGGGTGGCCCTGACCCCAGGACGTTGGGACATGCCTGTGTGAGGAGATGGTTCTTTACAGAGGTGACTGAGGTGCAGTGAGGCCCCCAGGGTGGCCCTGACCCCACAGCACTGGGGTCCTTGTAGAAGAGGAGGTGAGGATACAGACGGACACAGAGGGCCGACCCTGTGAGGGCCCAGGGAGAGGACAGCGTCTGCCAGCCCAGGAGAGAGGCCCCGGGAGGAGCCAGCCCTGCCCAGGCCTGGACCTGAGCCCTCCAGCCTCCAGGACTGTGGGCCCCTGGAGGTCAGTTTGCCTGCTCTGTGCAAAGCCGCCCCCGATGTGGCTCTGGACAGCCTCCCAGCCCAGCCGTGGGCAGCTGCCGTCCCTGCTCATTCCTCTCAGGCCAGCACGCAGATCCTCCCCAGCGGAAGCTCCAGAGGGGAACGCAGCCCCTTGACCCGGCATGGTGGCCGGCTGGCCCGGCAAGGTGACAGGCAGGTGCTGCGTGAAGGTCGTTCGTGCGCAGGTTTCCTTGGGCAGCGCTGATGGCTGACGCACACGTGGAGAGAGAGACAGGGCCCGGGGCACAGGGACACGGCCCAGCGCCGCTCCCGGGCTGCCCCCTGGGTCCAGTCCTCCTTCCCGGAAGGCAGGGCGGCCTCCTGCCCCGTCCAGCCAGTGGCCCCGCACCTGCCCCGAATCACTCAGAACCGCGCCCGCCATGCTCTCTGCGGGGCTGAGGCGCTGCTTCGCGGGGTCCCCTTAATAACCGAGTGGAGACCCGCCGGCAGCGACCGGAAGACACAGACGGTCCCCTGAGGTCAACTGTGCGCGCGAACCCTGAGCCCAGGGTGCAGGAGCGATGGCGGCCGGCCGCCCCCTGCGGTTTAAACCTGCGCTCGGGACAGACCGCCAGGCGCTGCGCTAGGAAGCCCAGCCTCCAAACAGCTGCCTCCAGAAGGGCCCAGAAGGCCGAGCTGAGCCTCCGGCAGAGACCCCCAGGCCTCCAGCGGAGGGTAAGGGACCCTGAGGACGATCCCCGCGTCCTCGCATCCCTGAGCCGACAGCGCGCCCCGGGCGGGGCCGGGTGCGGGGCGGCGTAGACAGGCGGCACCTTCCGCCGATGCGCGGCGCCCACGGCCCCCGGCGCATGGCCTAAGGCCCCCAGGACTCGCCACACGAATCGTCACAGGGGCGAATGGCCCGTGTGTACATTTTAAGCGCTCTCTAAAATGGGGACAAGGTCAGGAATCGGCGACTAAAGCAAAGGAGGCGTTTCCCTTTCCCGCTGGGAAGGGCGATGCTTCTCAGGGACCCCCGGGTCACCCCAGGCTGCAGGAAACCGAAGGGACACCGACCTTCCCCACGTCCCTGCGGTCCAGGACACAGACCTGCCGGCCCTCACGGTCATCAGGGGGCCAGCAGCCGTCCCCAGGTGTCCGATGGGGCTCCACCAGAACAGGGGGCCTGGCCGACACCCTCATATCCTGAAGCCCAGGGAGGTAGTTATGCGGGGAGGCTCCTGAGGCGGCACCGGTGGCCGTCCAGGGAGGAGCCGCAGAATCCCGCCGACGGCCACGAGGTCGTTAAAGAGGAATAGGAGGTAATGCCAGCCTGCCATCAGCGTCCGGAAAAAATCCATTTATGTCACTGACCTGGCCACAAGATAGTTGCATTTTTAAAAATGACAAACTCGGGAGGCTGAGGCAGGAGGATCACAAGTTCAACGCCAGCCTCAGCAATTTAGTGAGGCGCCAAGCAACTTAGCGAGGCCCTGTCTCTAAAAAATAAAAAGGGCTGGGGGTGTGGCTCAGCGGTTAAGCGCCCCTGGGTTCCATGCCTGGTACAGAAATAGAGAGGACAGTCTGGCAGGGGACGATGACGCAGAGCCCCAACCCACAAAGAAGCAGCGCGGCCTCCTCTGCCCCAGGCCGGGACCCCCTCCACGGCACCCAATGAGGTGTGATGGAGAAGCTTTCGGATCCGAGCGCAGAGCTACTGACAGCTCGGCCTTGGGCGGGGAGAAGCCGAGGACCGGGCGGACTCCGGACCCAGGTCCCCCGCGGGAGGGCGCAGGCGCGTTTCCCCCTGCGCGCAGCTGAGCGCGACTCAGAGGCGAGGGGCGTCTGCGGGGACCCGGGGGAGGGTTTGCACCCGCGGCTTGATTTTTAGGAAGACCTGGCTGTGGGCGGGAGCTTCGCTCCTCCCTGTGAGGCCGTCCTGACACCTGGGGCAGGTACCTCACGCCTGAGGTTGTCCTGGGGCCCTGGGTGCGCCTTGGAGACAACCCAGAGATGCGCGGTGCGCCTTGGAGACAACCCAGAGATGCGCGGGAGGCATCCGCTCCCGTGGCCTCTGGATTCTGCTTCACCTGCCAGTGAAGGACAAGCCTGAGCACCCGGCTGGGCCAGGGCTCAGCCCATGAGGAGACTGTGGTCAGGGCCTCCGAGGGCTGGAGGCTGCGTCCTGCGTCAGGAAAGGGAGGCTGGACGGGAGGCCAGGTGGGCAGACATCCAGGTAAAGGCTGTCCTCCTTCAGAAGAGGAACCAGATCAGGGACGCCCATGCTAAGGACTGGACCAGGGGCACTTAGCGAGAGCCACATCCCAGCCCTTTTTATATTTTATTTAGAGACAGAGTCTCACTGAGTTGCTTAGGGTCTCCTTAAATTGTTGAGGCTGGCCTCAACTTGGCATCCTCCTGCCTCAGCCTCCCAAGGCACTGGGATGACAGGTGTGCACCACAGCACCCCCCAGCTGGCACGGGCTCTTGTGAGGTCCCCTGAGCCCCTGCCCAGACCCTCAGGAAATCCCGCAACCAGGAAATGCGACTTCTACCACCTTGCCGGGGTGTCACTCAAGCAGAGGGCCACACCTGGCTCGGGACCGTCTCCTGCGCCACCCGGAACTCCTGGGATCTGAGCCCTTCATCTCACTATTCCATACAGTGTGTGGCTTCCAAAGCTGCGTCGGTGGCTGTCACCGCTCCTTCCCAACCGAGCCAGCACAGTGCACCGATTGCTGTTTAAATTATCTAATTTTAGAGCAATTTCTCCAGAAACTGGCGGACCCAGGGCTCCAGGGTTCTGGGACTCCCCGGTCCTCCACTGTCCATGGAGAGCAGGGGCCGCAGCCCTGCACATCAGCAGCATCCTGACCACTGACCGCTGTCCATCCAGAGTGTGCTGACCACTGCCCACCCTCCACGCAGAGCACTCAACGTGCTGACTCCAGTCCACCTGGGCGTGCTGACCACCATCCACCTTGGGCGTGCTGACCGCCGTCTGCCTGGAGCACTCTGACGAGTGGCCACTCTCTACGCAGAGCATCAGATTGTGCTAACCACTGTCCACCTGGAACACGCTGACCACCACCCACCTGCAGTGTGCTGACTGCTGTCCCCCTGGGGCCTGCCGACTGCTGCCCAGGACAGCCGGCCGAGCACCCTTGGTGACAGCAGTCGTGCTCCAGCGTGGCGGGGCCAGGGGGCTAGACAGACTGAAGGCCCAGGTGTTGCACTATTCCCAGGTCCTCCTGGTGTCCACCTGTCCCTCAGGAGAGCCTCCTGGCAGCCTGAGCCCATCCACTCGGTGGTCAGGGACACGCCAGTGCCACCCTCCTTAGGCCTGTGCTAAGCCTGGGTCTCCCCTGGGGACACCCACCTGCACTTGGCAGTGGCCGCTTGGCCACCCACCCAGGCTCCCTTTCTTGACGTAGGATGGAGCCTCCAGCCCTCGCGGCCCTGACCACAGTGTCCCCATGGGCCGAGCCTCTGGCCGAGCCAGGCCGTCAGGCTTGTCCTGCACAGCCCCAGGGGCCACCCAGACTGAGTCCTGCCATGTGGCCTCCAGAAGGCCAGGGAGATGCCTAGCCGGGGCCCCAGGGGGACGGGGGCCAATGTCGTGAAGCTGACACCCAGTCCAGCCCGTGGGCACCCGGGAGTCAGGCCCACTCAGCTGTCCTGAGACCCCACCAGGTGACCCAGACAGGAGGTGTCAGTTCACCAGAAGGACAGCTGGACCCCCCTGGGGAGGGCGTTCGACCCAGAGAGGAGATGGACAGGGCTCCTCTGAGTGACGTCACCCCACCACGTGTGGCCAGGGCCAACCACGCGGCAGCAGAAGCACCCTTTCCCGTCTTTCCGCTGGGTCCCCGTTGGTGACCGTCCCAGGGCCGGACGGCTCATCAGGGCCTTCCCAGACTCTGCCCCAAACCAGCAGGCAGGACACGTCTGTCCGTCAACCTCGACAGAAGACAGACAGAATTCAAGAGGGTCAGGAAGGTGACCCCCGGGGGCAGCCGCATGCCACAGCCCCGTCCCTCCACGGCAGATTTGCCTCCCCGGGCCAGACTCGTGACCTTACCCACCAGGGCGCTAGGTCTCCACCAGGGGAAATCCTCAGAACCCATCTTCTGCATCAATCAGGAGTGGACGGGATGTTCTTTTCTTTTTGGGGGGTACTGGGGACTGAACCCAGGGGTGCTCAACCACGGAGCCACACCCCCAGCCCTTTTTGGATTTTATTTAGAGACAGGTTCTTACCGAGTTGCTTAGGGCATCACTAAGTTGCTAAGGCTGGCCTCCACCTTTCGATCCTCCTGCCTCAGCCTCCCAGGCCTCTGGGATGACCAGTGTGAGTCACCACACCTGACGTTTTAACCACCTGGGTTTAAGCATTGTAGGCCACACCTGTCCAACCCACCTTGGAAAACGCTGGCGGGAGAAGGAGGGCAGATACTTGAGCCGAGAAGGATTTACCATGATCATTTTTATATTTGATGAAGTCAAAAATATTAAAATTAAAAAGAAGACAGCGTAAGGATTTCGAGGCCGCTGGGTTGGAGTTCGGGGTTATTACTTTTCAATTCCCGCTTATCCGTTGGCTAAATTGGAGCTGAAGAAGTCCCGCGGGGCCTCTAGGACTGAAGGTAGCCTCCCCTGAGCCACCGCGCCCCGCGGCTTAGGGGCTTCCGCCCGGTCAGCACGTCCAGGACGCTGTGTTCTTGGGAGGAACTTGGGTGAAGGGCCGGGCTGCAGGCACAGCGCCCTGATCCCCGAGTCCCGCTGCCCCTCCGGGGGGGAGGAGTCGTAGGCTCGGGACCTTCTGGGGTTGAGGCTGATGGCGTTGCCGAGTGGCTCCTGGCCGCTCTGTCCTCCTTAAACCCTCGCCGACGCGCGCACCTTCCCGAGGCCGGAAGGGCCCTTGAGCCGCCCAGCCTGGGGCTGCTGAGCTCCCCGCGGAGTCCGCGGCCTCCCCTGCTCAGCAGCGAGGCCAGCTGCCCGCTCTATGCACGACGCCCAGCCGGCCAGCGCGTCCTCGAGCTCGGGTCCCGGGCGCAGGCGGTGGCGCAGTCTCCAGCCCCGGCGCCGCTCCCGTGCTAACCCGGAAGGTAGAGGCCGGCCTCCGGAAGCCCAAGTGCCGACGCTGAAGCCACTAATGACGTCCCCGCACAAAGGGCCCGGCCGCCGTCACAGCCAGCGCAGCCCCGCGTTTTAGGGTCACGGGACCACTTCCGGCGGGACGCCCCTCTTGAAGGAGTCGGGCGCCTGCGCCACGCCGATCACAGCAGCCCTGGGCGCGGGTCTCCTCCTGCCCCTCAGGGAAGTTGCAGCCGTGTCCCCAGCTGGGCCCCAGGAGGCAGATCCGCGGGGTGCGGGTGGAGCCGCGGGACGGCCATGGGGACCCCAGCAGGTCCATGGCCTCCCAGCACCCCAGAGCTGGGCACCCCGCGGGGAGGGTGGAGCCGCCCCATGGTTCCCACGGCAGCGATTTAAGTCATGGCCGAATCCAGACTTGAAACCCCTCATTGAAACGCATCACCAGGGGACAGTGCCCACCACCAGCTACACGGGAAAGATTAGGGGGCCTTTTAACAAGGTCACGGTGCTCCCACCACCTCTGGGTAGGTCCCGAGCTCTTCTGTCACCGCAGATAGAAGACCCATTAGCAGAAGTGCCTGTCCCTCCTCCCAGCCCCTGGGGTTTCTGATAGAGTTTGTGTCTCTGCCTTCTCCCCTCTGCACAACCCTCATGGATGGGGTCTGCCTATGTCTGGCTTCTCTCGCTCAGAACTATGTCCTGAGGTCCATCCACACTGCCCCAAGGGTCAGAACCTCTCCTTTTTCATGGCTGCATAATGTTCCACTCTGCAGCCAGACCACCCTTTGCTTATGCATTCACCCACTGGTGCACACCGGGGTGGTGTCCATCTTCTGGCACAAACCTTGGTGCTGCCATAAACCTTGGTTCATGGTCTGATTGAGTCTCTGCTTTTAATTCTTTGGGGCACATTCCTGGGAGTGAGATCGCTGGGTCACATGGTAAATCTGTGCTAAGGGAGGCATCTCCGGGCTGTCTTTGGTGGCAGAGCCAGGGTCCACAGCAGCCGGTGGAGGCCAGGTCAGGCCAGAGGACGGGGAGCAGGGAGCAGGGTGGGGTCTGCCCTCCTCACAGGGCAAGAAAGACAGGCGGAGGCGAGGCCACCATCCAGGCAGGAGGCTGCTCCGGGCCTCCGTTCAGGCACACGCGCCTTCAGCGCGCAGAGCTAATCTGGAGGTGAATTCCCAGACCTGGGCGGGAGGCCTCCGGCTCCTGGTGCCAAGTTTCCCATTCAGCGAACACACTGGAGGTCGGCTGCGCGTTCCTGGCCAAGGCTGGGGCCCTGGACCACCCACGCAGCGGGCTGTGGGCTCTAGGCCTCCCGCCCGCTTCCCGTCCCATCCGGGGACCTTCGCGGCAACACCCGCGGCTTTCCCACGCCCGGACCCCTGCATTTCTCCGGCCTCATCCAGCCTCCAGGCTCCGGCTCCCGGGAGCTTCCAGATCCCAGGTCCCCCCTCTGCAATCAAGGAGGACGGAGAAGAAACCCAGCCGCCTGCTCCCAGGGAAGCGGGAGCCACACACAGCGCGGGGAGGCCCCGCCAGGAGGCCCTGGCTAGCCTCGCAGCTCTGCAGACCTGGGCCTCTCCCCGGGGAGGCTGCCCCCTGCGGCCCTGGACAGCACCCCTCGTACTCAGTGCGATTCTCACAGCTGCACGGATGCGCGCTGTGTAGACCCGGTCTCACCTGTCAATCGCTCCCGCTGCGCTGAGGTGATGGCTCCTGACGCGGCGGCTGCGGAGCTCGCCCTCCCCGACGGGGCGGAAGCCGGACGGACCCCGCTCCTCGTGGGAGCAGCACTGAAAGCGCCTCCCGCGCGGGGAGAGGGGTGATCAATGCAGGGAGCCGCGCTTAATGGGGAGATTAAGTAACAGCCGCTTAGAGCGGCCATTCGTCATCCGCGGTCCTAACTGGCGTCCTGTTCGGCCGCCCAGGCGGCTGTCAGGGTTCCCGCCCTCGCGCCCCGGCCTCGCCCAGGCAGAAATCAGGCCGGGGCCCAGCTGATTCTGATGGAGCCTAAATTGAACCCGCAGCTCGCGACGGGCTCCTAATTAAAGTTCATTCAAACACACGAGCCGGTGCCGGGAAGCGGCGGGAATGCACGTCCCACCGCGGAGCCCCCCAAGCCTGTTCCTGCCCAGGATGTGGACGGGGTACTGGGGCCCTGTCCAGGTGTGTGCAGGGCACACCCGCCCTTCCTCAGTTCCTTCCCTCAAATGCTCACGTGCAGCCCTGACCCCAGGACCTTGGGACATGCCTGTGTGTGGAGATGGGTCTTTATAGAGGTGATGGAGGTGCAGTGAGGTCCCCAGGGTGGCCCTGACCCCAGGACCTTGGGACATGCCTGTGTGTGGACCTGGGTCTTTACAGAGGTGACTGGGGTGCAGTGAGGTCCCCAGGGTGGCCCTGACCCCAGGAACTTGGGACATGCCTGTGTGTGGAGAGGGGTCTTTACAGAGGTGACTGAGGTGCAGTGAGGTCCCCAGGGTGGCCCTGACCCCAGGACCTTGGGACATGCCTGTGTGTGGAGAGGGGTCTTTACAGAGGTGACTGAGGTGCAGTGAGGCCCCCAGGGTGGCCCTGACCCCACAGGACTGGGGTCCTTGTATAAGAAGAGGTGAGGATACAGACGCACACAGAGGGACGACCCGGTGAGGACCCAGGGAGAAGCCGGCATCTGCCAGCCCAGGAGAGAGGCCTCAGGAGGAGGCAGCCCTGCCCAGCCTGGACCTGGGCCCTCCAGCCTCCAGGACAGGGGAGATAGACCTCTGCTGTTTGAGCCCCCTGGCTTTGGGTTCACTACGGCAGCCGCCGGCACGCTCATACCCCGACCCACGAGTTTCCACTTTTTTCTGTCCTTCCAAACTCTAGAGCTTCAGCTGTGAAATGCTGCACTTTAAACCGTCTTGAACCCCAAGTCCAGGGCAAAACTCTGTGGGGTTTGGATTCTGTGTCTGGAGACATTCTAAATGGGCTGTGTCTTCCCTGGTCCCTGGGACGTCTCTGCCAGTCCCGGGTCCCTGGGGTTGGACATCCCTCTGCCTCTGAGCCCAGGTCATTTGCAAACCGAGTCTGTAATTCAGTGCAGACTTGGAGGGCAGAGGCCAGAGGCTGTGCCTGGCAGCGAAGGCCAGGAGAGTCAGGGCCGGTTTCTTTCTTTTCGGGGCCGGAGGCAGCAGGAGCCCTGGCCTGAGAAGCAGGCCCTCCCTCTGGATCATGGAATCTGTAAGCAGCGCTGGACAGACCTCAGTACACCCTGCTCATGGCCGCTGTGTTCAGAGGAGCCGAGGTACATGTGTCCATCAGGGCAGGAATGGGGCACATGCCGAGGAATACTACACAGCCAGAAAAAGGATGGAGTTCACCACTCACAGCCATGTGAGTGGGACTGGAGGCCATCACATTACAGGAAATAGTCCTGGCAGGGGAAAACGAGCTCCGCGGGATCTGGCCGGTAGGTGGCATCTAAAGAAGTTGATCTCGTAAAAGCAGAAGGTGGATGGTGTTGGGGTGAGGGAAGGCAGGAGAGGAAGGAGGAGATGTTGGTGCAGGGGTGCAAACTGCCAGCGGACGGCACGGGACGGAGGGCCGTCCAGGCGGCCTGGGACCTTGGACAAGAACTGCTCCTGCAGGCTGAGCGGAGGCAGGGGGTTGGTGCCTGTCAGAGAACCTGTGGAACCAAATAGGAGATTCACTCACCTGCAAAGCAGCGAGAGGCCTCAGGAGGAAGGAGGCTGAGCCCGGCGGGGTCCAGAGCGCAGATGTGGGCACAGTGGTTGGACTGCATCCCAGGGTAACAGGGAGCCAGGGAAGGCTCTTGAGCAGGGTTAGGGAGTCACGATGCGGTGAACTGGAAGCCAGGAGGAGACTCATTCATTCGTCCCCTAGAGGAGAAAGCCACCCAGGTGTCCCTCGAAGGAAGCATGAATGACCAGATTAGTCTGTCCCCACAGTGGAATATTATTCAGCCTTGAAAAGGGAAGTGCTTTCTGACACCAGCCACAATGTGGACAGGCCTCCAGGATGTGATGTCGAGTAAAAGCAGCCAGACACAGAGGGTCACGGGGCCTAGGAGTCCACTGGCTGAGGTCCCTGGGGAAGCCAGATTTGCAGACAAGACTACAAGGGGTGCTGGGGAGGACGGGGCGTGAGGACCTGGTGGGGCAGGTTCGGTGCAGGGACGCTAAGCTCCTCGGGGATGCTGGGCACGGTCCCTCACGACTCGAAGGGATTGGACGAGCATCACACTGGACAGCGGTCACCCTGGTGGAGTCACTGAGACGGCCGCCCCGGGGGTCCTGCCGAGACGGGGGTGCCCGAGCTGAGGCGGGAGGGTGGGGGGCGCCTGAGGAGCAGCGCGGGGCTGAGCAGCCTCTGCAAACCCCTCCGCGAGCAGCGGGCGCCGGCGGAAGAGCGAGACGCCGAGGGGCCAGCGCCGCCTCCGGGGGAGGCTCCGCCCGAGCGGCCGCTGACTGCGGGCAGCCCGGGAGCCGCGGAGTCCCCGCCGCCGCCCTCCAGGTGCTCCTGACGCCGGTCAGGACGAGCAACCCCGGCCTGGTCCCAGGTCCCCTCTGACCCGGCAAGCAAGAGCCGCGCGTGTGGGCACGTGGGGGGCGGGACACCGACAGCCCAGGGACCCTGCAGGTGGCCTGGGAGCTGCGAAGACGACGAACAGGCTCCTCCGAGCTCACGGGCCTGGCTCGTAACGGGGACTTGGTGCTGGGATCCCGTGGCCACAGGACCTTGGCTCTGCTCTGCAGCCCGGGCCGTGAGGCGGCCCTGCAGGGAGGCTGGAGGGAGGCCGCCTGCTTCCGCCCGGCCTGCACAGCCGACCCGGCCCAGGTGGCTTAGCCAGGGTCAGTGCGGCCAGGTCCCCCTCCCTTCCTGCGCGGGGCGACCCCAGGCCCCCCCTCCCCAGGCGGAAACGCGCGTGAGCACACACGCGCACGGACGGACTCGGGCCAACCCGGCACACGCCTGCACACGCTGCCCACTGAGCACACGCGCCCAAACTACCCACGCCCACGCATCACATGCTCACACGCATGCGCATCGCGGGGACGGCGGGGACCCCGAGGACCCCGAGACCCTGCCGGCTGCACAGCCCGCCTCGCTGGCTGCTCCTCCTCCAGCTGCGCCCGCTCCTGCTGGTTGTCAATCATGTGTGTGCGGTGTCCATGCGCGTGATTGGAGGGTGTGGGAAAGTGTGCGCGAGTGCTGCGGGGAGGGGGCGTGCTAGCGGTGCTGTTTGCGTGACATTCACAGGAATCTCGCACTCCGTGGGCTGCAGGGGTTCACGGGCGAGGACACACCCAGCGTCCTCAGCTCGCCACGCGTTAGGGGTCCAACCGCATCCGAAGAGCCCAAGATCTTACCTCCGGCTGGGACGTGGGGGAGGGTCTGTGGCGGGCCCCAAATTCCCACCCCGTACCCCATTCTCTCTGCCCTTCTGTGTTGGCAAATGCCACCGGCCACTGCCGAGATGAGGCTCTGATGGTTGAAGTCGCAGTCAATGTGGCCACGCCGGCATGACCGTCCTACAGCCTCAGTGGACAGTGCTGAGACCTGGGAGAAGGAAGGTGCCCCTCAGTGAGGCAGCCAGAGGACGGTGGTGGCTTCCAGGAGCCGAGGGAGGCCCCAGCCAGCATCCCGCCAGGAAACCCCAGACCCGGCTGCTCTCACCCTGCAGGCTGCAGCCCAGGTCCAGGCGGGCGGACTCGGGGCTGCTGAGGCTGCTTCCTGCTCAGAGAGGGCGCCTGCT
>JAJEJO010047792.1:169094-185019 GCA_020662805.1 Glaucomys volans
GGGGGGGGGGGGGGGGGGGGGGGGGGGGGGGGGGGCCGGGGGGGGGCCAGGTGGGGGCCAGGTGGGGGCCAGGTGGGTGACCTGGGGGTCTTCAGTGCAGACGCCGGAGCTGACGCAGCTCTGCGAGCCGCAGGCAGAGCCCCTCCATCACCAGAGGCCCTCGCGGAGCCCACTCTCCCTCCAGGGTGTGAGGACAGGGAGGCGGACGCCTGGACGCAGGCTCGAAGCTGGGACCCAGGCTCAGCCCTCAGAGGCAGGCCCAGGACACACGGCGCGGGGACACCAGGAGCTGCCCTCACCCGTGGGCACAGCGCTCTCCCCAGGAAAGAGGCACGCAGAGCAGCAGAAGGACTGAGCAATCAGCACTCCGCCATCCCCATGGGGCAGGGAGGGTCAGCAGGTGCTGGGATCTGAGCTCCTCCCTGACCATGGGGTTGGACATCTGCTCAGCTCCCAGGACCTGCGTCCATCTGTCCTTCTTCATGCCTGGCTATCATCTGTCTATCATCTATCTATCTATCTGTTGTCTACCGATTCTGTCCATCTAGGTGGCTGTCACCACCTGGGTGGGGCTGCTCCTGGCACCTGGTGTGTGGAGCCCAGAGAGGCTGCTCCACAGCCTGCAGTGCACAGCACAGCCCAGCACAGAGACCCTCCAGCCCAGATGCCCACAGTGCAGAGAAAACCTGCAGGACAGAGTCTCTGTCTGTCATCCAGCCATCCAGCTGTCTATCATCTATCTTTCTATCTATATCTATCTATCATCTATCTATCCATCTGTCATCTTCCAATTATGTCTGTCCAGGTGGTGGCCACACCCTGGGTGGGGTTGCTCAGGCACTCTGCCCACACCCTGACATCCAGGCCCCTGTCCCCAAGGGCCCGAGGGCCAGGCTGGGCTTGGTTCTCCCACACAGAATCCCCTGATCTGGGAGACCCCTCCTCTCCGGAGCCCCTGGAGTGACCATTTCCGAGCGCACCCTGCACGGTGACGAGTTCCTTTGCGTGATTCCGAGACCATGATCGCCCACTACGCCCAGAACCCTCCCCCTCAGGAAGCCGAAGGTCCATCCCCGTGAAGCACTGTTTCCTCTCCCCAGCCCCTGGCCACCACCGTTCCACTCTGTCTGCATGACCTTCAGGAAACTGTGGATCTGGGACGATGAGTGAGTTTTGTGACTCACTCATCTCACTGAGCATCGTGTCCTCCAGGTCTGAGCTAGAGTGGGTATTAGAACTTCATTCCTTTTTCATGACTGTATGATATTCCGCTGCATCAGTGGACCGCATTCTGTGTGTCCATTCATCCATCCGTCCGTGGATGCGTGGCTTCTTCGCTGCAGCTCCCTATGAAGTCTGGTGAGCAGCGCTGGCTTTCGTCAGACTTACTTGCTCACTTGCTCTGAGAACTTTCTCTTCCCAACAGAAGATGCATTTGGACATTGTCTTTCAAAGCAGAGTGGACAGGTGAGGTTCTAGGTCAGCATCATGCGGGGCCAGGCTGGCCGGGAGGAGACGAGTGCGTGGCTTTCGGCTTCTGCCCCAAGGCCAGTGGGGCTCCTGTCTCTGTCGTGTGTGCGGTCTCTTGCCCCAGGTCCCCCGGGGACCCTGCCAACGCCCACCTCTTCCCACCCACCTGCTCGTGGGGCGTCCTGACATCACCTGAGCGACGGCCTGACCTTGGCCTGCGGGGCCCCCTTAACCTGAGACTGCAGGAAGTTGCCTGAGTCTGCATCGTCCCCGGGCCCGTCGGAGCCCAGGGGCTGCCTCAGCCTGGAAGTCCCCCCCAGCTGAGGAGGGACCAGGCCGGCGGGAGAGGCTGGATCAGTGTCCTCAGTAAGGCCTCGTGGGAGCTCTGTCCTCGGGTCCCCAGGGGCAGCTGGAATGGGTTTGGGGGGGAAGGCCTAACGGTGTCCTGAAATGGTCCCAGGGACCAGGCATAGGCCGGGGAGAGGCCAGCGTCCCGGCTACGGTACCCAGGAATCCCCGCTCCCAAACAGTCCCCTGTGCGCAGGGGGCCTAGAGGTTGGGAGGCCACACGGCAGAAGTCCGGGTTGCTTCTGGGAGCAATCCAGGTGGGTCAGGATGTGCATGCACCCAGAAAAAGGGAATCTAGCTGCACTCGGGGGTGCACGCCCGTAAGCCCAGCAACTGAGGAGGCTGACGCAGGAGGATCGAAAGTTGGAGGCCAGCCTCAGCAACTTCTGGAGACCCTATCTGAAAATGAGAAAAATAAAAAGGGCTAGGGGTGTCACCCCAGGTTAAGAGACCTGAGTTTAATCCCAAGTACCGGAGGAGGAGGAGGAGGAGGAGGAGGAGGAGGAGGAAGAGGAGGAGGAGGAGCAGGAGGAAGAGGAGGAAGAGGAGCAGGAGCAGCAGCAGCAGCAGAAGGAGCAGGAGGAGGAGGAGGCCGCGGCAGAGAGAGGCCGACTGGAGGCAGGCACTTAAGCAAAGCTGCCAAGTGAGTCAAGTTTCTCCAGGAAACAGCACCAGGCGGACAGAGGAATCCGCGTGTCCAGGGCGAGGCCAGAACCCCTGAGTGACAGGCCCCGCACTCCTAGGCTGTCGTCGGAATCCGGCTCAGGGACCCCAGGCGACAGCGAGGCCGCCCTTCTGCAGCCGCAGGACCTCGGCCGGGCAACCCGGGGACCTGGAAGCCGTCCAGTGGGCATCGCGGCTGCCAGAGGCCCGGGGTCTTGGGGCGCTGGACGCAGCGCAGCGCGTGTCCACGCGCCGATCTGCAGCGACGTCCCCCCTGGGCTGCTGCCCGAGGGTCCCCGCCCGGCGCGAGCCACGTGGGCTCAAAGTCGGAAGCAGGACCCGCAGACGGAGGCGGAGGTCAGCGGGGTCGGGAGAACAATGGCGAGGAAACCCGAGCTCCCAGCCGCGCCGCGCCGGCGCCGTTCCGTGGGTGGCAGCGCCATCGTGTGGCCGGTGGGAACCCGCGGGACGACGCGGCCGGCAGGCCTGTCCCCAGACCTGTCCCCAGAGCCTGACTGACTCTCAGAGAAGAGGCTTCCTCCCCCCAGGAGGCCCCAGGGAGAGTCCGGCCTCCCAATCCCTTTGGCAGGTCAGTGACCCATGGCCAGGCTCTGTGCAGGCCCCCGGGATGTGGTGGAGGCCGGGTTTGGAGGCTTAGGACGGTTGCTGTACCGGGGTCTCCGAGGCAGGGGGCCTGCACAGCCCAGGGAGGTGGAGCCCAGCCTCAGGTCCTGGCCACCCTGCAGCCCAAGGAGCAGCGAGGCTTGTGCTGGTGGAGAGTCACCCCCACGGCCGACCCCAGCCACAGAGAAGGTAGAAGAGCCGCAGGCCCCTTGGGAGCTTAAAGACGGACAGGATGATTCTGCAACTCTGGTCCTAGGTGGCCGTCCAGCAGAAAGGAAGACAGGTGCTCAGATGAAAAGGGACAGAGGTCCAGAAACGCGTGAATGGAAAGATAGTGTGATCCCCCAGGCACTGGAATATTATACAGCCATGAAAAGGAAGGGGATTATGAAGCCTGGGAGAACAGAGATGGGCCTGCAGGACAAGATGCTCAGTGGAGGCAGACGGAGGGCAGACTCCATCTCTAGGACACGCCAGCACTGGAAAGTGGATTGCTGAGTGGCTGGGGAGGGACGGAAGGGAGGGTGGTGGGCAGATAATGTCCCCAGAGACGTCCACGTCATCTCAGGCAGCATGGCTGCGGCCACGTGAGGGGGCCTCGTCTGTAGGAGGCCTCATCCTCCGCAGCACCAGTGTGGCCCACAGCTCTGGGAGGAGGTCTGGGCAGGGTGACGGCCGATGGCCACAGGGTCCTGGACCTGGGTTGCTGGACTCTGTGACCACAGGCCCCTGGCTAGTGCCGCTGGAGGTCGGGTCCGGAGGCTGGGAGTCACGGCTCCACAGTGGCCTCCGCCTGGCTTGTTCGCATGCGTTTGGGGAACAGGGATCCTCGCACCCGCACCCGGAAGCCCTGGGAGTGCGAGGGGAGGGCAGAGACGTTTTTCTCGTGAGTGACATTTCTGTTTTCACGCCTCCATCAACTCCCGGGCTGCACACGCTGGTGGGCAGGTGGGTCCCCCCGCCGCGGGGCGTGTCCTGGGCGGTTAGGTCGCGGAGCCTCCTGGTCACGTGGGCGTGGGGACCACTCCCACCCCTCGCTTCCGGGTCTCCGAAGTGGAGGTGCATCATCCCGCCACGCCCTCACCTGCTGGGCCGCGAGGCCTTGGGAGCCCCTCACTCCTTCCCATGGATCCGCCTTCGCCGTCCTCCCTCCCCACTAGCCACGCCCCATGGGCCTCTCAGCCTCAAAGAGGGACCTTTTTAGACTCCACATGAGGGTAAGACCCTGCGGAATTCGTCTTCCTGTGCCTGGCTTATCTCTCTTCACCTAACGACCGTCCCCAGGTCCACCCGCATTCTCACAGATGGCAGGAGTCCATCCTTTTCCTGGCTGCATACTATTCCATTGTGCAAATGTGCCCCACTTTCTTCTTCCACGTGGGCGCTGACGGACAACCGAGGTTGCTTCTGATTTTGACTCGCGGTGCTGAGAACCTGGCTGTTCCCGTGACTCCTCCACAGCCTGGGTGAAACAGCTGGCATTTTTAAAAAAATAGCATTTAAAAATACGCATGTTGAAGACTCCAGGATCATAACGAGCGGGAATCTCTGCCCTGCGCTCCATTGGCACGACCCCCGCGCTAGGCCCTCCACGGGTCTACACCAAAGCTCTGCGGTGGAGACGGAGAGAGGCAGGAGGCCGGCGGGAGGCTTGCTGGTCCTCCTGGGCTGAGCGGAGTCCCCAGGGCTGCTCTGAGGCTCCTCCGAGATCCGGGTCCTGCGCCAACGCGGAGGGCGGGGATACGGACCCAATGGAGAGGCCGAACGAGGAGGCCCCCCGCACACCCGGGACAAGGCCGGTCCCCGCACACCCCACGGGCTTCGCTTCCCCAGCGCCCTGACCAGTCCGCGTGTCCCTGGCCAGTTCTGCTGGGCCGCCGGGGCTGGACTGGAGTGGCCGGGAGACCCTGGAGGGCGCGTCCCAGCGGCCCTCGAGGACCCGGGCGGCCTTGCTCGGAGGACGGGGTTCGTGCCTGGTCCCCCCCACCTGCCTCTCCTCCGATGGAGCCGCTCAGGGCGCGGCCCACCGCCAGCCCGGCCCCTCGTCAATCATGAAATCTGAGCTGCTTGGGTGGCGAGGCCCCCAAGGCCTGGTCCCTGACCTCCTAAGCCCCCACCTTGGAACCAAGCCTCCGGTGGCCCCAGGCGGCCCCACGAGCCTCTCGGATCCCGGGGGCCTCTGAGCTCTTGCCCGGCACCTGCTGATCCTTCTGCCAGGCCTGCTGTTCCCTGCACACAGCTGGCTCCGCCTCCTGCTCCCCGCGGTTCTCCAGTGTCCTCAGCTTTGCCAAGACGCATGGCTCCTCGCGGTGGCGACGCCCTGCGCGTCCGTGTCCCCGCCGCCTCCGCACAGTCCGCAGTTGGGGATTATTTTGTCTGTCCCCGCCTGTCACCCGGTGGCCGCGCAGCTCGCCCTGCGCAGCGCTTGCTCCGGGATCCCGGCCGGTGCGCCAGCCCCGCTTCCGGGCTCTGTTTTTCTTCCTGCGTCCGCGCCAGGCACCTGGTAAATCTTTGCCCAGCACTGGGGACTGCCGGGCGGCCCTGGCTCGTCACGGCCCGCAGCCACCCACACGGAGCAGCTTTAGGGCCACGGGACCGGCCCTGCTCCCCCAGCCCTGCCGAGGTGCCAAAGCCCTGTCCCCTTTCCGAGGGAGCAATTAAGGGCAGCTGTGAAAACACGCCGCGGGCGTGGGTGGCAGGGCAGCCGCCCGGTGGAACGCTCCGCTCCTGCGCCCGCATCGGGGACCCCGCGGGATGGGAGGGTGCTGGGGTCGTCCCGTCCCCGGGGGTCGGGAATGCAGAGAGCGGGCACAGACCCCAGGGGAGCTGGCACCCTGGCCGGCCGGGTCTGCGAAGCAAGGTCCCTTCAGGCCACCTGCCCGGGACCCCAGCCTGGGGCAGTCGCGCTGGCGCCGCGAGGCTCAGGGCTGAAGAGACACCCGGGTTCCAGCAGCCGACAGGTGAGGCAGGGAGCCAGGGACAGCATCCCGCCGTGCACCACCGGAGGAGGGCTGGGCGAGCTCCACCTGAGTGAAGGGGTGTCAGGGCGAGGCCTCAGCCAAACAGAACCCCAGAACTCCGAGCACCCCGAGAAACCAGGTGCAAAGGTAGTGAAGCAGCTGTGTGTCCCCAAGACGGCGGAGTACCGATCCGGGTCCCTAAGAATCGCCACGTGGGATCTCAAGACCAAAGGAGTCCTCAAGATGCAACCAGTTAAGGTGAGAGCTGTGCTGCGACCAGTGCTGGCCCCGGGTTCGAATCCAGCACCAAAGAATGACATATGGTCTCCTGGTCAGGGTGGCCCTGATGCAATGGCCGTGTCCCCAGGAGGCAGAAGAGACACAGACATAGAGGAGGAGCCCGGTGGAGACGGAGGCAGAGACTGGAGTGCTGGGGCCACCAGCCCAGGGCCACCTGGAGCCCAGGAGCTGGGGAGGCAGGAGGGGCCTCCTGGAGCCTGTGGAGGGAGCAGCCCTGCGACCCCTACAACAGATCCCTTTTCAGTCACGACTTGACACCAAGAACAACCATGAGCAGCTGGTCACCATCCTCCTGGCAAGCAGGTTTCGGAAGGTGGCCGGCATGGGGATCAAAGGCCTTCTTCTGAGGTCTGTCCTCCACCTCCCTCGCAGGAGTGGACGCCAAAGCCGTCGGCCAGTGCTGTGCCCGGGGCGTCTGCCCAGGAACCTTCCTGGCAGAGGGATTTAAGGTGTTGAACTTGGGAACAGGAGGATTGAGAACATCAGAGACAGGGGTGAAGCAGCCCCGGGCGGCCACACCGGGAAGTAATGTCCTTAATCCCAGAGAGAAACCGTCTCCAGGGCGTCTTCCTGCAGCCTGGGCTGATGGGAATCGCGGAGGAGGAGACACCAGCTCCTCCCAGTTCAGACCTGCGGCCCCCCAACCTGCGGCCACCCTTCACGCAGAGGCCAAGGTGCTTGTCCCCAGAACGCCCAGGAGTCCCCAACCATCCGTGCCCAGCTGGGTTTCACCTTTCTGTTTTTCAAGAGCTCTGCACGTTTCTTTTTATCCTTTTCCAGAATCTTCCACGAGGGGTCTGCCTGGCTGGGTTTGCAGAAGGCAGCGGCTTAGTACTCCCGGAAGCCAGGAGCCTCTGCCTTTGCCCAGAGGAGGGAGCCTGGGGATCGCCGTGAGCCTCCATGCCTCTCCAGGGGCAGAGGGCAGCGTGGGCTCCCAGGAAGGAGCAGAGCTCAGAGGGAGGGGGGCCTGCCCTCAGGGACCAGGGACTGGCAGGAGCCGCCTCCGCACCACAACCCGCTTATTCTACTTCCCAGCCCCCGGGCAGCTGATGGACGAGGACTCACCCCGGCCACCTCTGCACCAGGGGCGGGTCCCGGGAAAGCTGCCCGCAGGCCGCTCCCGGCCTCCCAGCCTCAGGTCGCCCCCTGTGCATCTGTCCGGGAAGCGCCTGGGTGGCACGGAGGCCCGGAGGCTGAGGCCGGAGGATTAGCGCGCCCGGTCCAGCGTCTGCAGCTGCGGCAGGCCTGGGCCAGCTCGCGGCCACCCGCGTGTTTTCTTAAGAAAGCCTGTGATGTGGCGCCAGGCGGCTGGTTTGGGGACACTCGCAGGAACCCCTTAACGATATTTGTGCAGCGCCAGGGAGGCGGCTGGCTCAGACTCGAGGCCACCGCAGAGCGACCAGGGACGCCGGCCGTCGGAGCGGCCCAGGCAGGATTCCCGGGGTCGCCAGGCCCTGTCCAGGGCTGCCACCGCTTCTTGGGGAGCCGCGTGGGGCCGCCCGGGTCCGGGTTTGACTGGAGGGCCCTTACCAGTGGCGGTGACCTCAGGAGGGGACGCCTCGCCCCTCGTGGTGGGCACTTCGGGCTCCGGGTGACCCCGACTGCCCAGCGGGCCCAGCTGGTCCCTGACCCCGAGAGAGGTCACCCAGGGGCGCCCAGACGCAGGAGGACATGCCCTGAGCTGGGCCTCTCTTCTCGGCGCACGAGTCGGGCGGCAGCGCGCCGGGTCCTGGGTCCGGGCGGCTCCCGCCCTGGGCGGACCAGCCTGCGCTCAGCCTCCCGGCCTCCCTCCCGAGTCCGGGGCCTGCACGAGCGGCAGCCCGGAAAGTCTGCGGGCTCGTAATCCTTCCCAGCTGCCCGTAAAACGCCCTTTACGAGCCTCCTCCACTTAACCCAGGTGGCGCGGCGCCGAGCCCCGGAGTCAGGAGCAGCCGCGCCAGCCCAGGCCCGGCGGGCGGGCGTGCACCGAGCTGGGCGGGGACCCTGGACGGTTGGCAGAGGAGGGGAGAAGGCGGGGCTGCGGAATGGAGAGCGCGGGCGGAGGGATCTGGCTGGCTCGGAAGGGCAGGGGCCGCAGGGCGCCCCACAGTTGGGACCGGAGCGCGACTGCCGCCTGCAGCCCTGCGCCCGGGCCCGGCGCGCGAGGGGGCGGCCTCTGGGGACGACGCCGCACTAAAAATGAAGCACCGACCGGCGGCCACCTGGCCACTCCCGTCGGGGATTCCCCTGAAACAATCCAAGCAGGTGCCCTAGAGATGCCCGTGTCCCAGCAGCGCTATGAACGTGGAACCACCAGGCATGTTCCTCAGAGGATACACAGATGAGCAGAATGTGGTCTGGCCACAGAACGGAATATTACACAGCCATGAAAAGAACGCAGCTATGATGCCGGCAGATGGACCTTGAAAACGTGGCGCTCGAGAGGAGAAGACCCCATGGTGCAAGCTTCCCTAGAGCACGGGACCCAGCAGGGCTGGGGGAAGGAGTGGGGTGTTCCTGCTTCCCGGGAACGCAGTCTCAGGTTTCCCACGGTTGCACAAAAGCATAATGTGGTCTGAGCCCTCAGCACGCGCACCTAGGGACGCAGCGGATGCGAGTCTTCCCTCGAGTACGAGTTACCATTGCAAACCGAGAATCCGGAAGGAGGCAGGCGGGGAGGCCTCCCTCCAAGACCAGGCCTCCTCTGAGAGCGCTGGAGGCCTCAGCCACTCGGAACCCACCTCCTGGGTGTGGGAGCCACCGGGAGCCCTGCTCCTGGGCTGTCCGGGTTCTGAACTGCCGAGCAGAGAACCTGGGGCGCCCTTCACTGGGCCCCCTCTTGGGGAGGCCCTGAGCTCCCGGGCCTAGGGTTCTCTCCAGCCATAGTATGTGGTGACGGGTTCAGTTTAAAAAGGGACAGAGTGTCTTGTGGCATCTGGAGTCTCCCCCTACATCTAAGGAGGGAGATTGAGTTTGTTTTAATTAACTGGTTTTAATTAAAACCTTCCATTGCTGGGTAACCATAGCAACCGAAGTGTAACTGGGGAGGAATTTTATTTTCTCCTGGAATAAACTGGAGAAGTGCAGAACCCCGAGCTGGCGAGGCTCTGAAAGGCTAGTGTGTGCTGAAAAGTCCAAGTGCTGCTGGGTCCAGAAACGAGGGTCAGGGGAGGGGTGGACGGAAAGCCAGACACGATCATTGTGCCTTTGATATGCGATCTGACCTCCAGATTCCCCTTTACCAGCCACCACTAAGTCCGTGGCATCGACTCCTGTGTCACTTGAGACCCCAGAGCAATGTTATCCCCCGTCCAGCAATTTCAATCCCAGCAGCTGAGGAGGCTGAGGCAGGAGGATCACAAGTTGGAGGCCAGTCTCAGCAACTTAGCGAGGCCCTAAGCAACTTACCAAGAGCCTATCTCTGAACAAAAAATTTAAAAAGGCTGGGGCTGTGGCTCAGTGGTTAAGCACCTCTGGGTTCAGTCCTGGTACCAAAATAAAGAAAGTTCATCTCCAATGGAAAGCAGTCTTTCCGTTGTAACTGCATCGCTCCTCGCAAAATGCGTCCAGGAAAACAGCTCGTGTCCAAGCACGTGGGTTAGGAAGAGCGAGAGCTGCCCTAGGAAATAAGACAAGGCGTCCAGCACCAGCCTGAAGGGCCAGACGCACACGGCAGTGTCGGCATGACCCGAGGTCCCCAGGCAGCCGCCCCGGGCCGGTGGCCAAGTTCACATTTTCATAGAAAACTTAAGTGGCACTATGGGATCAATTGTGTCCCCCAGGGGAAGCCCAGACCCTCAGCGCCTCAGACGTGACCTTGTGTGGACACAGGGTCTCTGCAGGGCAGTCAGTGCAGGGTCCTGAGATGAGCTCCCCCTGGTCAGCGTGGCCCTGATGCAATGGCCGTGTCCTCACAAGAGACACAAGAGGGGACACAGACACAGAGGAGGAGCCCCGTGGAGACGGAGGCAGAGACTGGAGTGCTGGGGCCACCAGCCCAGGGCCGCCTGGAGCCCAGGAGCTGGGGAGGCAGGACAAGCCTCCTGGAGCCTGTGGAGGCAGCTGGACACCATTGTAAGAGGCTGGTCCTGTCCACATCCTGACCCAGAACCTGTGAGTGGGACCTGGTGTGGACACAGGGTCTCTGCAGGGCAGTCAGTGCAGGGTCCTGAGATGAGCTCCCCCTGGTCAGGGTGGCCCTGATGCAATGGCTGTGTCCTCACAAGAGACACAAGAGGGGACACAGACACAGAGGAGGAGCCCCGTGGAGAGGGAGGCAGAGACTGGAGTCCTGGGGGCACAGACGCAGGGCCACCCGGCCTCTCTTCTGCAGGACCCTCTGGATGAGTGGACGGTGCTGCGTACAGAGGCTTCCCCGAGCTCCGGCGAGAGCCAGCCCCTCCCTGGCGGGGTTGGGGACTCCGTGGCACCCCAGCCCGCAGCCCGCCATAGCTGCGCAGCCTGCTTCACCTTCGGGGACACGATGGGGATCGGATGTGTGGGAGCCTCCGCAGTTTCACCAGGAGATGGCATCCTGCCTGACGGCTCCTGGATTCATCCTGGGTGTCAGGTGTGGGGCTGGGCGTCCAGGCACGGGCAGGGCCTGGGGCATGTGCAGCTCGGGCTGGGGTCCCCGGGTTGTCCCAGGCCATTTAGAAACCCTTCCTGTGCCTTGACCTCAGGCGGCAGCCAGAACGGCCAGGCCACAGCTGGGGAGGGGGAGATGGAACCCCTGAGCCCGGGCTGGGAGTGTGCAGGGCTGGGGCACTGGGCCTGGGGACAGGGTCTCAGGCTGCGTCCTGAGCACCGGGAACTGTCCGGCCCTGCTTTCTGCATCGTGCTTCCCGTAGCTCATGGCTCGAGGCTCAGAGGGGCCTTTAGTCAGGAGGTTCTTCCAGCTCCCGGATCTGGTGCCAGCCAGCTGCTGGGTCTTGGGGCCAGAGGCAGGCTGGGCGTGGGCACCTGCTCCTCTCCCTCTTCTTTAGGCCACCAGCTCCACACGGGGACCCCACCCTCTCCAGTGCCACCACTTCCCAGAGGCCCCAGGTCCACAGCTGTGGCCAGGCTCAGCGCCTTTCCTCTTCAAGTCTCGGGCAGGGAGTGGACGCCCACACAGGCACACCATGTCCACACTGAAGCACTTGGATCCTCTACCACCTCAAAATGGCACACCTGCCGTCCCAGAGATTCCAGAGGCTGAGGCAGGAGGATGGCCAGGTGGAGACCGGCCTCAGCAACTTAGCAAGTCTCACTCTTTGTCAAAATAAAGATCAGCAAGGGCTGGGGGTGTGGCTCAGGGTTAAGCACCCCTGGGTTCAACCCCTGGTCCCCAAAACAAAAGGTGTAGAGATGGCTGTACTCCCACCGCTGATTGGCTTCCGGAGACACACCTCGAGTGCTCACGGTGGACGGCGTGGTGTCTGGGGCAGGCCCGCACCGCAAGGCCCGGGTTCCGCCCAGCAGCAGGCACGAGCGGAACAAGATGACGGAGTCACGGGGCCCCTACTGGGGCCGAGCAAACCAGCACCCCAATCGCCCACAGCCACCTTTCTGGCTCCTGAGACCTGGAATCCTCGCTCCCTACGATCCCCTGGTGCGCCAGATCTCCAGCCTTGGCGGCTCACAGACCTGCACATGGGCAGCCTTGACTCGAGGCTTCCCACTGATGCGCTAGAGACGTCCACACTCCCATGTTCCCTGTGGACCTACTTACCCCAGCCAAGACGTGGAAGGAAGCAAGTGGAGTGTCCATCCGAGGATGAATGAATAATGTGGAGAGATGCACACCAAACACCAACACAGACACACAAACACACCTATTTATATATATATATATTCACACACATATGCATGCTGCAGTGGAATACTATTCAGTCATGAAAAGGGAGGGAGTGTTGTCATCTGCAGCCACATGGATGAACTGGAGTGTACCGGTTGACAGAGCCGGTTACAGGAAGAGTGGTACCACCAAAGCCCCTCAACCCTGGCCTCCTACTGGAGCTAACTTGTGCACCTTGGCTGGTTTCCGTTGTCCTGGCTATTTCCTAGATATCCTGGGACCATGTCACTATGTTCCATGGGCCAGAGGCCTAGTTCCTGCAGGCTTGGAAGGTGCCCCAGGGCAGATTTGGGGTCACCCTGTGGGAGATGGTAGCCAGGACACTGGGCATTATGAGGCCCCCCTCCTCTGCAGGGATCCCCCAGGGTCGGGCATCCGAGGTGCTCCGTCCCCTTCCCACACCGCCAGGGTCATTCCGGCACTAGCGTGCGGGGCGCTGTTTCCAAGGAGCGGCTTTGACCCCGTTCTTGATTCCCCTGCGAGCTTGGGTCCCTCTCCAACCTCAGCCCGCTGTGCCCGCAGAGGCCCTGCCTCCTGGAATTCCGGGGAGAGCCGGGCTGGCCCTCTCCAGAGGCCTACGGCGACCCCTTGGGCCATTACCTCCCCGGGACCCCGTGAGGCGAGCACTCTGCCTCTGAGCTACCCCAGCCCAAGGCGGCTTCATTCACAGGCCTCGCCACATTGCGCACGGGGACAGGCGTCCCTGGGTGTCCCGGCCCAATACCCAAACGCAAGGATGCTCAAGGTGCGGACGAACACGACCCTCCTTGCGCAGATCCGTGCGCACCCACACGATGGTCACCTGCAGGAGCCGCGCTGCGTGGGTGTTTCGCAGCGGGCCGCTGGGCTGGGTGCGCTGGGCCTGCTGTTCAGGGAGCAGACAAGAAACAGTCCCGCCCCATCCACGCAGCCGGTTCCACTCTCCCACCCCGAGTGCACCAGGACGTGGACGCTGCAGACGCTCTGAATCGGCCGCGCTGTGCGCTCAGCCCAGCCTGCAAGTCCGAGGTGGGTCCGCCAGGCTGCGGGGCCTGGAGACGGCGCCCCGCGTGGCCAGAGCCAGGGGTGGCCGAGGTGGACGTCGGCCCGGGGCGCACGCCTGTGTCGGGGCCCACGCCTGTGTCGGGGCCCAGATAGCACCAGGACCTCATGGGTCCCTGATACATACGAGGGTCTGCAGCGCCCCTCGTCCAAGGCACGTGGGCTGAGGCAGGAGGAGCTGTTGCGCCGGGAGTCTGGGGCCAGCCTGGGCCACGGGGAGACCATGCGTCAAAGGGAGACCAGGAGGCAGGAGGGTCACCCAGCGCGGCCCCTCTCCTCCGCCCTCCGCCGGCCCTGGGCCTCTGGTTTCCAGAGTGACAGGCGTCCCCGCAGACCCGCCTGGGGACCCGGAGTTCAGGGGACTTCGCATGGCACGTCGCAGACCTGCCCCAGTGCTGTCTTAGAGGCCAGATCCCCGGCCACGAGCCACAGGCCCGCCGCTGCGCTCCGCCCCCGGCCCCGGCGCCCCGGCGGCCCCGGCGGCCCCGGCTGACCCGCGCCTATTAATAGCCGCGTCTCCAGGCAACCGGCGCAAACAGCCGCCCCGCCGCTGCTGCAGAGCAGCCAAAAAAAGACCCGGGCGAGGCCCCAGGTCCCCTCCGCCCCCGCCCCACACCCCAGCTCCGGGGCAGCTGCGCCCGCGGCCCCCGGCGCGCAGGCCCCTGACCCCAGCAGGCCGCCCAGGCTGAGTCACTCTCCGGATCCAGTTCTAATTCGGAGGTGGCACATTCCCCGAGGCTGAGGTCAGGCTGGCAAGCTGGGGACAGGTCTCCGGTCACCGCGCCCGCTGGGCCCCAAGGGCGTGGTGAGGGTGGAGACCGAGCTCCGGGCGGCTTCTCCGCTCCCTCGTCGGGTGGTGGACCGGCCCGGGAGAGGACCTTCCAGGTGGAGAGGACATCTGTGGGAGTCCCGTGCCCCCAGCCCTGTGCCCCGGCCTCCCCGGCTTCCAGGGCCTCCCGGGCCTCCCCAGCCTCCCCAGCCTTGTGCCTTTAAACCCCGCCCCGTCTAATTCGGCCTCTGCTGCTAATCTTGACCTGGGCTAATCCGCCGGGCAGCCGGTGGCCCTGGGGAATGTGAGGCCGCCTGCCTGCCAGGTGAGCTCCGCCCTCCTGCCCTCCTCCTTAGAGGCCAGCCTCCCGGACTGTTGAGCCCCCTACGCCCTGGCCTGCAGCTGCTCCGAAATTCCTGAGGGCAGGCTGGCCCGCGGAAGGCGGAGGCCGCAGCTGTGCCTGGTGGGCCGGTGCGTATTTATTTCGCCTGCGCTCTCTGGGCCTTCCTCTAGGTGGCAGGGGACCCTCCCCTGGTCTCCCCTGGGCCTGCTGCGCTCCTTCCTCCCAAGTCCTCTGCGCTGACCCACAGCCTGGCTCAGGGGTCACCAGGAGGCGCCGCCTCCACAGTCCTAACCAACCCCCTCCTTCCGAATGAGCAGGTGAGCCCTGCCCCCCACGGCCGCCAGCCAGCCCTGGAGGCCGCTATCATTGCCCGCCTCTGCCCTCAGCAAATTCAGGGGCTCTGTACCCCGAGGGTTCGCTGAATGCATGCACATCTGACTCCCTCTGCCATCACCCAGGATTCAGCCACTTCCTGGGCTCCACACCCCCAGCTCCCCATGACAGTCCCCTCCCCTGGGTAGGACCCCCACCCAGCTGCACACTCAGAATCCTCTCCTGGTACCAAGAGGCAGAGACGACTCTCAAAGGGCCAGTGCAGAAGCAGAACCTAGTCCTTCTGGTGGAACAGTATGCAGCCATGCAAAGGAGTGAGGCTGCACCACTGCCCAATGTGCGGGAACCTTGGGGACGTGGTGCCCAGTGAGGTCCCCACGGTGTGGTTACAATCCATCTGGGAATGCCCAGAACAGGAAATCCACAGAGACGGAAGTGGGTTGGGTCGCCAGAGGCTGGGCAGAGAGCAGGGACGGACTGCTGGCTGAGGTACGAGGACTCCCTGGGGTGGAGGGAACGTTCTGGAACTTAACAGAGCTAACAGTGCACAGCATGGTGAGTGTTCTAGGTGCCACCCCAGGGCACACTTTGAAGTCACTAATTTCACCCTGAGTAAGCAGACCCGACACCAGCACCTCGCCCCACCCAGAGGGAGCCCAAGTCCGCCCAGCCCGTGAGATCCGCCTCCTCCGACGGCTCCGGTGCTGCCCACCTTGACCTCCAGGCCTCCCAGCCTCCCCTCCTGCTGGCCCTGTGCCAAGCTCTTCTCCACCATCCACACGGCCTCACATCCTGGCCATGACTCAGCCACCCGTGTGCACGCATGCGTAGGCACGTCCCCCTGCCCGTGTCCTGCCTCCTCCTCTTCACAGAATGAGTCCTGCAAAGGGCAGATGGGCAGCTGGACAGAGGGACAGGTGAGGACAGACAGGGGTGGACAGAGAGACAGATGATGGACGGTCAAAGAGAGGTAGGGGATAACCATGCATGAGAGGGAGAGACACCCACACACAGGTGGGCAGGTGGATGATGGGTGTGGATGGAGCACAGATTGCGACAGGTGACAGCAGAGAGTATGTCCACGGTACGGGGACAGACGGGTGCAATGGATGGAGAGACGGCCCACAGCAGGCAAGAGAGGGGGTAGGTGATAGAGGGAACAGGTAGGGTGGAGGGAGGGATGATGGGTGGTTGGGTGGGCGGATGGATGGGTGGATGTGTGGATGGGTGGGTGGGTGGGTGGCTGGGTGGATGTG
>JAJEJO010047793.1:0-112715 GCA_020662805.1 Glaucomys volans
GGGATGGAATGGGAAGTCCTCAGTTCAGACCTCTGGGTCAGACAACATCCTGGGAGGTCTTCAGGCAGAACCTGAATTGCACATGGAGTCATGTTCAGGAGCGTCTCTACTCTGGGTCCCCCTCTGTTGAATACCCAAGGGAATGGGGAGAAGGGCCAAGATTCTTCATGCCAAGAGGTGTGCATTCTCCTTGGAATTGGCCTCCCCCGGTCCCATGACCTTCTGAAAGACATGACTCCAATCCAGGCCAGACTGTGGCAGGGGACCAAGTGATTTTCAAATGTTGCAAGTGTGCAAAAGTCCATTTCCAAACTTTGTGATCTTAACAGGCTCCAGGAACAGGTGGCTGAAAAGAGAGATTTGGGCAGAATTATAGAATTTCAACAGTTAGGAATGAATGCGGACCAGGAACATGGAAGAGAAACTGTCATTCCAGGCAGACATAGATGTGACTGAGCAAAAAGGAGGCTGACAGGTGCCCATCAACAGAAGAATGGATAAAGAAAATGTGGTATATATACACAATTAAGTTTTACTCAGTCATAAAGAAGAATGAAATTATGGCATTTGCTGGTAAATGGATGGAACTGGAGAACATCAAGCCAGACCCAGAAAGTCAAGGGTCAAATGCTTTCTCTCATGTGGGGAAGTTAGACCAAAATAAGGCAAAAGGGCATGTCACGTGAAAATCAGTGAAACAGAAGAAGGAGATTGAGGGGGAGGGAGGAGGGTCAGGAAAAAGGAAGAATGATGGAATTAATCTGACCAAATTTTCCTATATACATATATGAATACACCACAGTGAATTTCATCTTTATGTATATCCATAACACTAAGTTTTAAAAAACTATAAATACATAGAAGATAAGTAGAGTAAAGGAAAGGGAACAGGGTGTGGAGGAAGGGAGGAAAAGTACTAAGAACTGAATTGGAGCAAATTATCTTCCATGCTTGTAGAATTATGTCAAAATGGACCCCAATATTATGTATAACTACAATGAACAAAAAGAATTGTACTGAACATGTACAGACTTATTTTCCTCCTCATTATTCCTTAATAGAGTGCAATAGCTATTTACATGGTATTTACATTGTATTAAGCATTATAACTAATAAGGAGATGATGTAAAATATAGGAAAGGAGTGCACGGGTTCTATGCAAATATTACTTCTTTTTATATAAGCAACTTATATCCTCAACTTTTTGGATCCTTGAGTATGTTGGAACCAATTGTACTGAATGCCAAATGTATTGTGTAAAATAACAATTGCTTTCAAAATTGGAAATAAAGGCATTGCTGGTGGGACTGTAAATTGGTGCAACCACTCTGGAGAGCAGTATGGAGATTCTTCCAGAAAACTTGGAATGGAACCACTATTTGACCCAATCATCCCACTCCTTGGCATATACTCAAAGAACTATAAATCAGCATACTACAGTGACATTGCCACATTAATGTTTATAGTAGCTCAATTCACAATAGCTAAACTGTGCAACCAACCTAGATGACCTTCAACCAATGAATGGATAAAGAAAATGTGGTACATATACACAATGGAATATTGCCCAGTCATGAAGAAGAATGAAATTATGGCATTTGCTGGTAAATGGATGGAACTGGAGTTTCACTTATCATGCTAAGTAAAATAAGCCAATCCTAAAAAACCAAAAGCCAAATGTTCTCTCTGATACATGGATGCTAACACACAGTAAGTCTGGGAGGGAAGAATACAAGTTCATTGGATTAGACAAAGAGGAATGAAGGGAAGGGAGGGGGTGGGAATAGGGTAGACAGTAGAATGAATCAGACATAACTTTCCTATGATCATGCATGAATATATGACCAGTGAAACTCCACATCATGTACGACCACAAGAATGTATTACACATACATTGTACTTCATGTATGTGTAATATGACAAAATACATTCTACTGTCATGTATAACTAAAAAGAACAAATTAATAAATTAAATTGGAGATAAAGCAAACTGATAGTTTGTAATATGATTTTAAATATTACTGGAGGCCATATGCTAATAAACCTGTTTGACTCTCAAAAACAAAAAAGGGACTGACCTTAGCTTTGGGGCAGCAGGGCTGCAACAGGCTGAGGGTCAGTGGCAGAGGCTGGAGAGGGCTGTCCTCATGATACTATTTTTCATCTCTTGTGTCACACCTTCCCACCAGCTTCACTCATCAGAGCCACAGCTGTCCCCCAAGGGGAGTGAGGGAATATTACCCACCCCTTTTTACCAAGTGCCCCTTACTGGGCCAGGAGCAGAGCTGAAGCAGTTTTGTTAAGAATGCAGCCCAGTCTGTGGGGTCCAGGGTCGTTCTCCCAAAAAGAGAAAGTCGAGAAGGGCCTGAAGTAATATGGCTTCCTTCTCCCAGTCCACAGGAAGATGGGTTTGCAGGAGGCTGAGGCTTAAGTCCAGGTTAGCACAGATATTCAGGAAGGCAACTCTGGCCCAGGTGTATAAAGCATACCAGAAACTCTCCCAGCACACACACACACACACACACACACACACACACACACACACACTTAGCTCTAGAGAAATCCGACACAAGGAAAGGAAGGAAAGCCTGGGAAGGAAGCCTGGGCTCCCAAGAACCATGCTGCTTCCCCCAGTCCCAATTCAGCACGCAGAACCCATCGTAACACCCTCAGCTGGAGCAAAGCCAGCACCTCTTCACAGTCCCCACACCTGCATCTGGGGGCTCAGAATGACCAGTGACACAGCAGATGTGGTGAGACTTTGCCATATGCAGAGTCAGGCAAGGATCTCTTTGGGAAGGCTTCTGAAAGAGAGGGGTCAAAAGCCACATCAATTAAAAAGGAAGAGCCCTGGCTGGATGGCATGATAGTCCTGGGTGTGAGGGTAGCTTGGGAAAGTGGCAGAAGAAGTGACAGGGCCATATGCGCCCACAGAGGTAGAGATATGACCACCAGGTCAGGCTAATGCAGATCAGCAACATCTCGAGCTGAATCAGTCAGAGGAAGCAGGTATCTGCTGGTGTCAGGTTCAGAGTACAGGTGTCTCACTACACTGGATTCTCCTCCTTCCTCCAAATAAGTGATTTTCATGACCTGGTCTGGTCTCTGGACCTCACTATAGATACTAGTGCAAGGCTCCTTTCCTTCCAGATGTTTTTCACCAATATCCTGGGAATCCAAGAAAGAGAGTTCTTAGAGCAGCTTAAGGATAGAGTGGCTCCAGAGGGACCCGCAGACAATCAATGACCATTAACAGGAAAAGCTTAAGCCAGGCATGGTGGAGCACGCCTGTGGTCCCAAGACTTGGGAGGCTGAGGTAGGAAGATTGAGGTCCTATGCCAGCCTCAACAAATTAGTGAGATTATGTCACAAAATAAAAAATTTTAAAAGGCTGGTGGACAGAGGATGGGTACTAGGGTTGAACCCAGAGAGGCTTTATCACTAAGCCACATCCCCAGACCTTTTCATTTTTTATTTTGAGACAGGGTCTCACTGTGTTAATTAGGGCCTTGTTAAGTTGCTGAGGCTAACCTTCAATTTGTGCTCCTCCTGCCATTGCCTCCCAAGTCACAGGCATGTGCCACCATGCCCAGCAAAAGAAAACACAACCTTTTTTTCAATACTGGGGATTGAACCCAGGGCCTTGTGCATGTTAAGCAAGCGCTCAGCCACTGGGTTACACACCAGTCTGTAAATTACTTAATTTATGGACTTAATACTCTTAATACTCTCAACACAAAGAGACAGAAAAAAAGGAAAAAAAAGAAAAAAAACAGGGGGAATAGAACAGCAGATGCCTGGGTTTGGGCAGCCCAGGGCTGGGTGCTCTAAGACCTATAGGTGTCCAGGCTGGTCACCACTCCCAGCTCTCACCTTCTGCTCGTCCTTCTGAGACTTCTGTTCCATCAGCTGTGCATAGTAGATGCCATCATCCCTGACCCTGGGGTCCTCCGGCAATCCTGCACCCAAATCATGACAGACTGTAGCTTGATTCTGTGCCAGGAAACTCTAACCCTACACACACACACACACACACACACACACACACACACTGCCAGGAACCCAAGGACATCATAGCTACACCCACCATCCCCTCTATGGGGGCCACTTCCTGAGTAAAATGCAGAAAGAAGGAAGCCCAGATTCCAATGGGAGAGGGGAAGAAATTTGGACCCAGAAAAGTGCAACCTGCCTCTTTCCATCTCCATCTTCTTCTTTTTCTTCTTCTCACATATGTTCCAAAGAAATCCTCCAACTCCCAGGATGAAACACACAGCCACGAAGGCCCCCACAATGCCTCTCATGCGGCTACCTGCGAGCTCTCCATCTGAGAGAGTTAAGAAAATAAGAAAGTTAAGATTAGATAAAGTGGAAGAGAAGCTGATATACCTCTTGCCAAGGGGAGATAGAGAGAGAAGGGGCAGCTGACAGAGGGGCCTGGCTGAGAAGCTGAAGAGCGACATAACATGCCCATGCATTTAACCAGGGCCCAGCTCCTCTGTGGGGCTGGGGAGGCTGTGATGGACGAGGAAGGGTGGGTGGGGGGTCTGTGAAAAGCTCATCACCTAGGAAGTCGGAAACTCTCAATCACATCGTGAAGGATCTCACTGCTATAGAGGTTCAACCCCATACTAGGTCTTCAGTGAGGACCTCCCAAGACCATGCTCAGCCCAATGTGTCATGGGGGAGCAGCAGGAGTTTCACAGATATTCAGTGTGGAGTGAGCATTCCAGCAGGGGAGGGACGGACAGGTGGCAGCTGTAGGCAAGGAAGGCCAGGGGGCAGCAGCTGGGTCCAGGAGGTTTTTGTGGGTCATGTTGTTCTGAACTTGATCTGAGACTCCAGGATGGGAGGCAGGTGGGACATGACAAGGGATGATGATTGACACTGACAGGTCAGATTCCTCCAGCACCTCCTGCAGGGAGATTTAGAGAGCACAGGGGTGCACACAGGTCCAAGGCATCCCAACAAAATACCTATTGGGAGCAGACTTTGCCCAGAACTGTACTTGACACATGGGTGAACAGGACAAAAGGATGTGTCCCCTGCCCTCATGGTGTTCCACTCATGGAGGATTCAAATACCCACATGCATCTTACTGCTTAGGAGGGATGGCCACAGACAGCTCCTCATTAGAGGCTATGCCTTAAAAGCTGACAATGGCTTCACACATTAGGAAACCTCAGCAAGCAGTTGTGTGTGCAGTGTGTGAATGAGGCCAACATCAGGGGCAGAGGGTCTTGTAAGCCCTCAATCCTACAGGGACTAACTGGGGGTCGGCTCCCAGAAATACCATGGACAAAGGCCACAATGTGATCTGGACACAGTGGGTGGTGCATAGGTGGGACAGGTACTGGAAGGCTGCTCCCTGGACCTGTGGGAAGGGCATGGAAGGGAGAGATATTTAAAGGCAGATGTGAGCTGGCTATGACTGCACACTTCTGGATTGGAGGGACCAAGGGAAGGCGGATGCTGTTAATAAACAGAACAGGGGAAAAGCCAGGAACCCTCAGACTTCAGTGCCACCTGAGCTCCTGCAAGATGCCCCTCCCCTCCTGCAGGCTGCACTCACCTTGGCTACAGAGGTCAACAAGGTCCAAGGTGGCATTTTTCTGGTCCACTTGGTTGCTGAGAACACAGGTGAGGCTGACATTGGACTGGCTCAGAGGCAGATTCATGGCCAGGGTCCAGGGATTGGGGGATCCTGGTGTCCCTCTCTGCTCCAGCTCCCTGGGGAGGCCCTTGCTCACCCAAGTTACATTCAGGACCTCTAAAGTTCCTATGGACCCACACTCCAGAGTGACATTGCACCAGCTGGGTGTTATGGATACTGATGTGATCTGGATCTGGGCAGGGGGCACAGGATCTGAGGAAGAAGGGGACAAAGAAGAGAGCCTCACACATGCCACACATTCCACCCACTATCTCACGGAAGCATAGGAACCCCCTGTGAGGAAGTTGGGAGCACTTGACAAATAAAACACAATTTCCCCAAAGCTACATATTGAGCAAGTGGCAGGAGCCACTTTGTAAGCCTCCTGTGATTTCAGTTGATTAAGCAAGTCTTCAAATTCTTTTTTCCCACAAGAAAATGATGGCTGAATCCCACTTTCCAGGGATCATATTTCAAGAAAATAGGGTCTTTTGAAAGGAGAGGAAGGGTGAGACATAGAGCTAGATTGGGGCCAGGGTCCTTTGCCCTGTGTCTTCAGGTGAGACCATGCCTGGGGCAGCACAGCCCTATTGGGGCAGGACACCAGGCCAGCTCTGGGAGGACGGAGACAAGCTCGGTGCTCAGAAGAAGAGGCATTGTGGGAGATGCAGTGGCTTAACTAGAGGTGACAACTCTGCAAATATTTCGAAAGTGATGCTGAATGTCTGGTCCAGACTGAAGAGAAGAGTCAGATTCACAGGCTAGTCTTGGAAATCACAGAGAGACCTGCAACTGCAAATCCACTCTCCACCAGCAGGTGCTTCCCTATGCAGAGAGGGACTGTAAGGATCCAAGAGTCGGCCAATGGATTTCCTAAAATATTCAGCATCATAACTTTTCTCCAACCCTATCAAGGATTGCACAGCAGGGTTTGTGGAGTCCTGTGTAAGGAAGGCTGTCCTCTCACTGACCACTCACTGCAAGGATTGAGGATGGTGAACTAGATATATGTGGATTCCAAATGTGGTAGAAGAATCATGTCCTGACTGATGGCCACATCTTTATCCTCAGAACCTGTGAATATACTAGGTTCTAAGGAAAAGAGCTGAGCTTTAAATAGGATTATCTGGATAGTCCCACAATAATCACAAGGATTCTTAAAAGTGGAAGAAGAAGCCAGGCATAGTGGCACACACCTGCCATCCCAGCAGCTCAGGAGGCTGAGACAGGAGGATTGTAAGTTCAATGGCAGCTTCGGCAACTCAGTGAGGCCCTAAGCAACTTAGTGAGACCTGTCTCAAAACTACAAAAAATAAAAAAGGACTGGGGATGTGGCTCAGTGTTTAATCACCCCAGGGTTCAACTCCTGGGAGCAAAAAAAAAAAAAAAGAAGTAGAAGAAGGAAGAAGGAAGGCAGAGAGCAGGTGTGAAGGATGCAATGCATGAGGGACTCCACCCACAATTTCTAGCTTAGGTAGAGGAAGGGGCCACAAGTCAAGGGATGCTGGCAGCCTCTAGAAGGTGCAAAAGGCAAGAAAATGGGTTTCCCCCTGGATCCCGCAGAACAAAATACAGCTCTGTCCATGCTTGGATATTAGCCCAAGAAAATCATGTCTGATTTCTGACCTGCAGCATAGTAAGAACACAAATTTATGTTGTTTTAAACCACAATTATGCATTGTTAAAATGACAAAGGAAACTAATATACAGAAGCTGTAAATTTAGTCTTGTAAAGACAATAAATGTTATTGCAAAAATTGTCAAATTTCCTTTTTGTCCCCCTAAACACCGCTCTGATTTTTCTCCCTGGTATAAAATCTCAGCTCTACTGTTTGTGATGAATATCTGATGTGTTGGTACCTGAAGAGGATCCACCAACATGTGGTCAAAGAGACTTCTAGACTCTAAAGAAGGAGGTAGGCCATGGGATTAGGGTGAGGGTGTCTCTTACCATGAACATGGAGGTGGAAAAATTGTTTACTTTCTCTTCCTGTATGAAATCTTAACTGGGCCCAGTACTGCCCACTGTCCTGTGAGGTCAAATTGTGAATCCTCAGGGATGTCATGGTGGGCACCTGGACCCTCTGCTTGTACTTGTCCTGAAGACTGAACCATTCTGGGTCTTCTTTCCCATTCTGAATTCTCAGCATGTACTTAGACTCTGACTCAGCGCCAACGCCCCAGGAGGTCTCCACTACCTTGGGATCTTCTCCTGGCTCCTGGATCACACGCAACAGGACAGAACCTCCTTGGATTGCCTTCAGATAAGTGTGGGTTCTAATCCCAGAACCATGAGCTCCAGAGCTCCTGGCTAAAGTGCTGCAGGCACCTAGGGCATTGGGAACGAGAGCATGGATATGTCCTTAAGGAGAACAAGTGAAACAAAAATTTTCTTCTTAACCAATCTGTCCAGCACCTTTCCCTAATCCCAGCCTTTTACAGTGAATAGAAACCAATTCTGGGATCAAGTCTAGTTCCATTGAAGTGTATTTCTGGGTTGGTTTCTTCACTGGTCTACCCTTCAGTTTCCTTATCTGTCTTGAGATGATGATATGAAGTAAAAGAGACCATCAGTTGAAACTCCTAGCACATCGTCTGACACATACTAGGTGTGTAAGTGTAGGAGGTTGCTCCTAAAATGTCTCCCAATGATCCCCTTTTTAGTGTTCACACCTGTGTGTAATCTGCTCCCCAAAAAGTGTGCACCTGGAGACTTGCTTCTGACAGCAAAAGTGATGGTGTGTCACTTAATACAAGCATCTTATAGCAGACAATGGCTTCCTCCTGCCTCACTTGGGCTCCCTCTCCTCCACCCTCTCTCCTGCTCACTCTGATGAAACCACCTGCCATGATGGCAGCTGCCTTGTGGAGAAGCCCCCATGGCAAGGTCTGAGGGCAGCCCCAGGCCAATAGGCAGTGAGGAACTGGGCATTCCAGCCAGCAGCCACAGGGACCTGCAGCCTGTCCACAGGATGAGCGTGGAGCAGAAGCTTCCCAGTGGAGCCTTGAGGTGATGACACCCAGAGA
Organism: Glaucomys volans; assembly: GCA_020662805.1. Classification (NCBI taxonomy): domain Eukaryota; kingdom Metazoa; phylum Chordata; class Mammalia; order Rodentia; family Sciuridae; genus Glaucomys; species Glaucomys volans. The sequence goes on from JAJEJO010047793.1 coordinate 8,681, forward strand.
CATCTTGATCTCATCCTGTAAGACCCAGGGACAGAAGACCTGGATGGTGACCCCCAGGAACTGAGAGACAGTGCACGATGCTGCTTTAGGGCAGTCAGTTAGGGGACAACAGGTCACTCAACATAATTAATACATTCTCTGAAGGAGCTTCCCCTTCCCCTTCCTCTAGAAAGTGTATTAGTCAGATAGTATTGGTCGTGATGTGGAATCAATTATAATTCTCTGAAACTTAGGACAGGAAGTTCACATCTCATTCATATTACATGAGAGACATTGTGGGAGGGGTCGTGTTGCACATAGGTGTGGGCTCCACCACCCTAACCTGAGGCTGGGAAGACCACAGCGTCCTCCCGGCTCCTAAGGTCCCAGAGCAGGGAAGGGAGGCAGGAGACTCACACCTGTATTTTCCCTGAGGCAGTATAAGGGTGACCAATCTATTTTTGTGTTTTGTGACCAGATGATGCTAGGGACTGAAAATGTAGGGCAACAATTGTTAGGTGACTCATATCCTTGCCACCAAAAGAGAACGTCCCTGAGCAGTCTCTGGAGCCCCCACCAGCCTTCCTTAGTGGCTGTCCCCTGCACAGCCCTGAGCAGTAGGCATGGTGGTGTCCAACCTGCCTCCTTCAGCCCTGTCGCTCCCATCAGGCACAGTCCTGGTGAACCTGGGGACCCTCTCTTCTTCCTGGACACCAGGCAGGATGGAACCCACCAAGAGAAATTTCATCACAACCACCTTGTGCTTGAGGAAGGACAATTCCTCCTTTAAGAAGCTCAGGCTCTCCCTGAGCGTGCCACACCCAGTCCTCTCCCCAAATTTGTGTATCCCCCTGGAGTCAGGTCCCTCACTCCTCAGTGTCTATAACATCGCAGTGCACACATGCATGTCTGCCTTCCCACTCACCCATTCACGGGCACTCGAGTGGCCTCCATGGCTCAGCTGTTGGGAACAGCGCTGCAGTGAGCATGGTGATGCAGAAACACCCTCCACAGGCCAGTGTCAATGGGTTTGGCCCAGAAGTGGGGAGCCGGGTCATATGGGAGGCTTGGCTTTAGTTTCTGAGGACCCTCCATTTCTTCAAAACAACTACACTAACTTACATCCCCACTACAGAGTCTGAGGGCTCCCTTTCCTGCCCATCTTTACAGTGCCTGTTATTATTCATCATTGTCATGATAGCCATGCGAACAGAAGGGAACAACATCTCACTGTGTATTAAGTTCTCATTTCTCTGATGATGAGAGATGTTGAGGATATTTTTGTAGATTTGTTGGCTATTCATTTCTCTTCTTTGAGAAGTATCTGTAGAAATCTTTAATCCAGTCCCTTGTTTTCTTGCTATTGAGTCACTCAAGTTCTTTATACATTTTGGATATTGCCCCTTAACAGATCTTTGGTCTGCAAACATTCTCTCCCAAGACACGGGCTGTCTCTTCACTCTGTTGCTTCCTTTGCTGTGCAGAAGTTTTAACTGATGCAATTCTGTCAGTTTTTGCTTTTGGTGTCTTTGCTTTGGGAATCCTAACAGAGAAATTACCACTCAAGCTCATGGAACTTTTCCTTTATGTTTTCTTCTAGAGCCGTTATACTTCCAAGTCTCGTGCTTAAGTCTTTCATCCATTTGGAGTTGATTTTTGCATGTGAGGTGAGACAGGGTGGAATTTCATTCCTCTCCATGTGGATATCTCATTTTCCTGAACACACTTACTGAAGACACTGTCGTTCCCCGTTGCATATTCTTAGCACATGTACCCAACATCCAGTCAACTGATTGTAAACACTTGGGTTGATTTATGGAATTCCTCTTTTTCCATTGGTCAGTGTGTTTCTTTTTATGCCAATCCCTGCTGTTTTGATTCCAATAACACTGTATATTGAAATCAGGGAGTGTGACACATCCAGTGTTGCTCTTCTTGCTTTTGCTATTTGAGGGCTTTTCTGATTCCATACAAATTTAGATGTTTTTTCTACTTCTGTGAAAAATGTCACTGGAATTTTGATATGAATTTCATTAAATCAATTAGTTTATTTTCCCCAGCAGCCAAAATGTTTCATGAAGACAAAGGTATCAAATGTCTTAGTATTTATTGGTTTCATATCTTGCTTGGAAGAATAGCCCTCACTTCAAAAGTATGTTTCTCATTTTTTGTAGATTTTTTTGAAGTTCTTTTTGTGGTTTCAATACTTATGTTTAGTTTTTGATCAACCTAAATTTATTTGGGTGGCAACTAGGTTACACAGCTGGATGGTTTAAATGAGTGGTTGTAAAATTAGACTTTACATCAAGGAAATCTGAGTTTAGCCTAGGTCCCCCAACTCCTAGCTGTGTGAACTTGAAGAGTTACTTAACCTCTCTGGCTTAAGCTTTTTCATCTCTGAAATAGAAGTCACGGTGCTTACTTCATTGAATTGTTCTTTGGATTTAAGCAGAGGAAACTTTGGCACAGTGTTCAATAACTGTGCTGTTAACATCGGCTGGTGTCCTTGTCATGGTGAGCACAACTGCCCCAGCACACCTGGGTCAGAAGCAGACATTCCCAGCTCCAGGGTGGCATCCCATCCTCCCCACCAGCTGCTCCTCTCAGAGTCTCCTCCTGAGGACAGGGATGGGACACAGGATTCAGACATCCTGTGGGTTCAATCTCCTGGGTGTCAAGGGGTCCAGGTCCAGCCAGAGCTGTCCTGTTTACAAAGCCTGGAGTTTCAAAGGAAGTTCATTGCTAAGCAGCCACCAGTAGCACTACCACAGGGCACCTGTGCAGCCAGGAGGGGCTTGAACTAAGGTTTTCAATTTTATATCATCAACTCTGGTGCCCATCTTGCCCTTTCTTGAGTTGCTCTGTAATACAGAAGTGCTATATGTTATGTTGAAAACAACTGTCCAAGTTGTGGAGTTTTCAAGTGACAGCAGGTGTGCCCTGTCCCTCAGGTAAGCTCTAGAAATGACAAGTACCCAGAAACACGCCACTGTGAGCCCAGCAACTATTCATAAATGCCTCTCCACCTTCCCACTGGCCTGCAGAGGGGACACTGATTCTCCCTTGGAACAGTTGTGATATCCTCTGGTCCCCTCATCAACCAAGGAGCAAAATAAAAGTATCCTTTCACTCTGGTCATCAGCCCAATCAGAGTTCAGCATGTTTAATGTGTCATTTGGGTATTGAAATCAGGCCATGCACTGCAACTTCCCTCTTTCTAAAAACTCTTATGCAAGCTGCTTTCTCAGGGTGCAGCTGCAGACCTCCAGAGCTGAGAGGAACCAAAGTCTCCCAGGATTGGAAACTGAGAACCAGAACAGGGTCTTGTGGACCTGGACTAGAAGCCAGCTGCAGGCACAGCTGCAGCAGGGAGCATAGGATCAGGGAGGCCAGAAACTGCACTTGGTGAGTATCCACAGGCTCCCCCAGGACCCGGGTACCTGGTGTGGCCCATTCCACCAAGACCCCGATGACAGCCAGTCGGCCTTCTGTTTCTCATTCCTGCCTTAAATTGCTTCCTGCTCACCCCTGGGAGACAGGAGTGAGCATGCCTCCTCTCTCCTTGTCAGGGGAACTGCCATGAAGTTGTTCCTGCAAAGCCTGGTGCAGTATTGGTTTCTCTGTACATGGGACAGCAAGCCCTTGCTGGGGGTCAGTACAATCACGTCAGTACTTGGAACTGCTCAATTTAGTGCAGTAGCAGAGAAACAGCCTGTGACCCAGTGGGGGAAACAGGGCGATGGGATGCTCTGAACGACAGTATTTCAGGCCATCCTAAGGGATTTTATGAGATAATTGTGGTCACAACAATGTTTGTGTTCCCTGCCAGCATTGTTAGAGGGGCCATTCAGAGAGCAGCTAGTGTTTTGTGCCAAACAGGCACTTCAAAGGTCTGGCAGAGGTTTTTATGAGCCTCTTCTAAAGGGCACAGTGGCAACATGGCCTCCTAAGCAAGGTTTGCAGACCACATTTGCCCAGGATGTGAGGAAGGAGATGTCCTTGGGCAGGATCTGAGGACACCAGCTTTGAGATCCCCCTCAGGAGCAGAGGCAGAGAAGACAAAAGGGCAGGTGGAGGAGGCTGAGGAGCAGGATTCCTTCCCTCCCTTGCAGGTTGAAGAAATGACCACAGGGACAGCCAGGGTCTCCTCTCTCAAGGAGTCCTAAGTAGGCTCACCAGCTGTGACTCCCTCTCAGGACAGGTCAGGATGAGAAAGAAAGAGCGAAGGCCTGCAGTGGCCTTAGAAAAGTCCTGTCTGAGTGGGAGCACTGAAAATCACATTTGAAGGGCTTCTGAGGTGATCTGTCTAAGCCCCTCCTGTGACAGAGGAGCAGGTTCTCCAAGGGAGTGGACTTTTGTCATGTGTAACACAGGCAGAGCCAGGCCTAGAGCCCAGGATGCTGCCCATAAGGTCTCCCCATCTCCCTGCCCTTCCTGGGAGCTCTGCCTCTCCCTGTACTGTTGTCTGACCCTCTGGGACCTGAAGAGCTGCTGGAGTCTCACCCTGCAACTGCCCTCCCCTGCAGGGGACAGGAGTACTAGGAGTGGCTAGAAAAGGGCTGGACAGCCAGCCTGGCCAGACTCCCAGTTTCTGCAAGAGGGGACCACAAATACAGAGGGGGTTCAGCCCTCAGCCTGTGGGAGGATCTGCCCCTGAGGATGAATGGTGGGCCACATCAGCAAGGATGAAGGGAGACAGAGAAGGGAGGCAGCAGGAGCTCTCTAACCTACAAACGACACTCACCCTGAAGAAGAGAAGCCATGGCATGGGTGGGAATTTAAACTTCACACTACAAAATCTAATATGCAACCAGGTATTCAAAGCACCGTTCCTCCGTGTGTCCTATCCTGCTCACCACGCTCCCAAGCCACCAGCAACTCCTTCTCAACTCATGCATGAAGCCCTAACTGCCTTCCTCCATGCCCTCTGCACTGTCCGTGTCTCTGCCTGGGGCCCACAGTGACCCAGACCTTCTCTAGCTCCCTGCCAACACACAGAGGTCAGCATTCAGAAAACGGTATTGCTATCAAGCGTGGGCATCCCCTCAAGTCCAGGACTGCAGCCACCAGTGTCTCTGGGAAATTCCACTGTGAAACAAGCTGTCCTCAGGTTCCCTTCCCTTCCACACTTCCCCTCCAAACCACGTGCAGGAAAGGGCTTGTGATCTGAACCATGGATACAGGAAGTTCTTCATCACCACCCTCACCATCACTCTGTCACCACCCTTCACTCTCCCCCAAGCAAGGGTGAATGAGCAGGGGACAACCACAAACCAAAGAAAAACACAACTGTGGAATTTTAGGCTCCCAGCAAAGATGCAGAGCAATTTAGGGGTGATGCTCCTTCCAAGAACAGCCTCTGACCATCTCCTCTGCCAGGGGCTTTGCTTCATTCGCTCTGCAGAGGTCAGGCCTACAGAGCAACCAATGTCAACCTTCCCAGTTCCTGTGTGACCTTGAGAGGATCACTTTAATCTTCTAGATTCAGATTGCTTATCCCTAAAATGAGAAATTCTAAGTCTTCTTTCTTTCTCTCTCTCCCCCTTTCTCTCTCCATCTCTCCCAATCTCCCTCTCCTTCTTTCCTTCCATCTTCCTTTCTTTCCTTCTTTTCTTTCTTCCCTCCTTTTTTTTTTCTTTCCTTTTGAAATTTTCCCACCCCAGTGCCCACAAAGAAACACTATACAATTGAACATACTTCTTCATTTAAATACCATTGTGAAATGGGAAAAGTCTACACTTTGCTGTTCACAAACATTCCCCAGTTTTAAGTACCAGGCACTAACTGATTGGGCCACTGGGGCTCCAAACAGTTGCCCATTTAAAGGGAGGTCCAACCCCTTGCAATTGCAAAGTTCATTGCTCACTGAGTGTTTCATTTCACAAGTGCTCTCTAATCCATTAAATTTCATATAATCCCTTGCAACTTCATTTAATAGTGGGGGGGGTACTATAACTATAAACGTTTTCACCAACTTATCCAAAAGAACTGAAATCAGCAAACCATAGTGGTATATGAATTTCAATGTTTATAGATAATATAATCCACAATAGCCAAGCTATGAAACAAGCCAAGGTGTCGCGCAACAGATGAATGAATTCAAAACATGTGGTAGGGCGGGGGCTGTGACTCAGTGGTAGAGCACTTGCCTAGCACGTGTGAGGCACTGGGTTCCACTCTCAGCACTGCATATAAATAAATGAAGACAATAAAGGCCTATCAACATCAGAAATTTTTTTAAATAAAAAATGCGATAAACCCATGGTTTTACTCAGTCGTAAAAAATAAAATTATGCTATTTGCAGGAACTGGAGAACATCATGCTAAGTGAAATAAGCTATATTCAGAAAATTGGGGGTTGAATATTTTCTCTCACATGTGGAAGCTAGAGAGAGAGAGAAAAAATTTTTTAATGGAGTATCTGACAAAGTAGAAGAAAGATGCTCGAGGAAAGGTTGTGGTCAATGGGGAGGGAGGAGGGGAGGTAAAGGGGTAGGATAGGATAACAAAATCAACCAAATTGTGTCATATGCATGTACGAATATACCAAACTGAATCCCACTGTAATGTATAATTATAATATATTGATATATTAAAATATACATGTAAATAAACAGAAGGCCAGAAGAGCAGATAAAGTTGGAAGAGGGAAAGGAGAACAGAAAGGAGAAGTACTGCAGAATTAATTGGAACAAATTATGTTATATACACATGTGACTGTTACAAGGAACCCCACTAATAGGTATAATTATAATAAACTAAACGTTTTTAAAACTTTCACCAAAATTCAATTCATGTTATTTTTTTATTAGCTTTTGTTTGCTTTCTTTATACATACAAAGGTAACATTCTCTCATGTCATAAACATGATATATGGCTCACATTTCTCATATTTACTGTATTTTTTTCAGGTTCCCTTTCTGTTTAGCTTCCCATTCTCTCTTTCTCCCCGTGCATATTTTCCTGCACAATGTCACCTCCTCCTGTAGCCCATGTTAGCCACCAGTGTTCCCTGCCACATGTTCAATGTACCCAAAACATGTGGTATATAGACACCCTTAGTTTTAGAGGCTGCTTGTCCTTTTATGAAATAAGAATTTCACGGAATTCAGTTTCCTGGATCTAGCTGATAAGAATCCATGCAATCCATTACCTCATGGAAATTGGAAATTCTTCCCAGACTACTGGTACATTTGTTTCCTTAAGCCTCCATAACATTCCATGGCATGGGTGCTCCAGATACTACTCAGCTTGTTCAATCTTCCTCCACTGAAGGGCACCTCCTCTGTTTTTCCAGGGTTTTCCCAGGAACAGTGATGAGATAAACAAGGTTGCAACTGGGGCCCAGGAGCATTTCAGGGTGGAAGGAAGAAGCCCAGACCAGAGGAGCTTCCTCCAGATCGGTCACCAGGGTTCCAGTTGAGCCCCCTCCACAGAAGAGCTGCTGAGGCTCTGAGGACCCTGGGAGGTGCTGCATCCTCACCCTTCTCCCAGGAGCAGCTCTTGGTCTGTCTCTGTCCCTCTCCCCAGGCAGCCCGGGCCTCTCCCTTCTCCTGGAGCATGGGTTCTCAGCTCCCTGGCAAAGGTCCCCTCACACAGCCAAGGCTGCCCTAGTCCAGGGTCCCCAGTTCCTCACCACAAAAAGGCCATTTCGCTCTTTCCATTCGCCCTGGAGCTCTACCAGGCACACTGTGTTTGTAAAGTATAACAGTGCAGCTCTCTCTTTTTGTTTCCCAAAGGCATCAGAGTCCAACAGCCCTCCCATGACTGAAGGGTCCCAGCTCTCCCAGCACCCCCAACTGCCCTCCCTTCCAGGGAGCCCAGCCACTCACAGAGAAGGCTAATGACTCCCAGGAGCCTGGTGGTCCAGCAGAGATAGGAGTCCTGTGAGCAGCATCCCATCCAGGCTGCCTGTCCGCCTCTTCAGCTGCAGAGGAAACATCCGAAACACGGAACTCGGAAGAGAAGGAACTTCTCTACTCTGAAGGCAGAGCTACACGTCAGTATTAGAAAGACCACAAGACAGACATCATTACCCTACATATACGTATGATTGCACAAATGGTGTGATCTACATCGTGCACAATGAAAAGTTGTACCCCATTTGTGTACAATGAATCAAAATGCAATCTGTAAAAATAAAATAAAATAAAAAATAAAAAGAATGCCCACCAGAGTTCACAAAGCAGAATAAATGTAGAAGCAAAGTGACTCTGGGCAGAAATCTGGGTTTCTGACATCCTGTTAGCAAGCCCCCTCCTGCAGGCGGAGCCAACTTGCCATTCTCATGCAAACTCCTCTGCCCAACACCACCTGGGTAACAGCTCTGCCCCAGGTCGCCCTGATCACCAAGGCCAGTCTGTGGCCAGGCACAGAAGTCTCCCTCTTACAACAAGCCTGAGCTAAGCCCTCCTGAGTTCCTCTCCACCTGCCCCACTCAATAACTCACATTTCTTCTCTGATATTCCAAAAATTTCAACAGTCAGTTGCCTAAGGAAGAAACTTGGGGGGAAAAAAAAAGAAGCAGTAATAGAATGTGGCAACTGCCACACCTCCAATGCATAATTTGCGGTTACCTTTGCGGGGAGGCTTTATGGCCTCTGAGCTCTGTCATGCTAGTCCTCTCTATGTGCTCAGGCAAAGACAGACTCTTCCCTGGAGTCTGCACTCCTCCCAGCATCCAAGAGCTCCTCCTCCTTTCATATTTACAAGGTCTGCTATAAGAAAGTCTTTGGGAACTGTTTAGATTTGTGTGAGGGGATTGGGAGAGAGCATGTGGAGGGAAGCAGGCAAGTGGCTGGAAGCCAGGGCCACAGGAATCAGCCAATAAATATTCCAGCTGACAGGGTGCCAGGAACTTTTCAAAGCACCACGTCTGATACTCTTTTTTATTTTAAACATATTTTTAGATGTTGATGGATGTTTCTTTTATTTATTTATTTCTATGTGGTGCTAAGAATTGAACCCCGTACCTCGCACATGCTAGGCAAGTGCTCTACCACTGAGCCACAACTCCAGCCCATAAGTCTGATATTTTTTTTTGTTGTTGTTGTTTTGGTTTTTTTTTTTTTTTTTTTTGTGGTGCTGGGGATTAAACCCAGGGCCTTGTACTTGCGAGGCAAGCACTCTACCAACTGAGCTATATCCCCAACCCATTTGATATACTTAACGTTCCAACCCTCCTACACTACGGTATAACATGGGGTATAACATGGTACACAAAGACACAGCCCAGCCACTTGTGCTAGTGTGTTAGCCACTGCCTGGTGCTGGGAATGCTTCCTGGAGTTAAAAGAAAGTTGCAGAGCAGGCTACAGTGCACGTGCCTACATTCCCAGTGACTCAGGAGCTGTGGTCGTCCCTGGCCTTCCTGCTTGGGTGAAAGAGAAGAGCCCCAGCCCAGCCCTGCAAGGGGTGCAGTGGAGCCACAGCAGCCTGGGACTGTGCGGGGCTGGGGTGCAGAGGACACTCAGCTGGACATTGCTGTCCTCCTTCCTTCTTCCTCTCTAACCCTCTTACTATTTGATGGCAAAAGAAAATGTGTGTGTGTGTGTGTGTGTGTGTGTGTGATCTTTTTCACAAAAAATAAATAGAACAGAGCTGGACCTGCGGCTCAGTGGTGGAGTGCTTGCCTGGCGTGTGTGAGGCCCTGGGTTCCATCCTCAGCATCATACATAAAGAAATAAATTCTGATCCATTGACAACTAAAAAACAATAAATAAAATAAATAAAACATCAGATCATAACAAGAGAGTGGATGGGGTAGTTTCAAGGTCTCATTCAGGGAGAAGTATACAAATTCTGAACAACTTCAGCCGTGATTGGGAAATATAATTCAATGTCTATGTTAAAATGTGAAGAGTAAAAAACATCAAATACCTTCAAAATTTTTCTCTTCCATGAAAAAAAGAAAAAAGAAATTGTTTACTCATTAAATAACTTTTTCAGAACTCTGGAATTTAGCCAATGGTTTGCAGTAACAGAAGGAGTATTTATTAAAGGAAAGTAGCTGAATCTGAATAAGAACAGGGAGCCCTACAGTGTTTTCAAAAGTCTTGAAAAATAGCAGCCTGTATTTATGGTGATAATCAGCAGCATGAGAGATACAAGAGAGACCCTTTCTAACCTCATTCCCAGTTAAATGTCATGGTCTGAACTCTGAACTTAGTAACAAGGAAGTTGACAAAACAGAACTCGGAGCTCTCCCACTGCAGTCTTATCCAATAATTTGTCAGTATGTCAAAAGCATTGCATACAGTCATTTAATGTCCTGGCTGGGGAAGTGATAACAGTTAATGGAACAATATACTAATTAGGGCCTTTAAAAGCTAGGGCTGAGCATGATGACTCACACTTGTAATCCAGCTACTCAGGAGGCTGAGGTGAGAGGATGGCAAGTTTAAGGCTAGCCTGGGCAACTTAATGAGACCCTGTACCAAAAAAATAAACAAACAAACAAACAAATAAATAAATAATAGTGGGCTGGGATGCAGCTCAGCAGCAGAGTGCCCCTGGATTCAACCCCTAGCACTGCAAGAGGAAAGAAAACCTGGGAACAAGATGTCCATAGAGACCTTTACATTTTTTTTATTTTTTCTCTTTTTAATTTATAGTTATACATAGTAGTTGGTTGATCCTGACAAACCCATACATGCATGGATATCGATTTCAGTTCATGATTTCCCCCTTTTCCTTCCCATTCTCTCTCCCCTCTGCCATTCTCCTTCCTCTACTCTACTAGACATCCTTTCATCCATCTATTAATTCATATTTGATTGGTTCTTTAGGTTATCCTATCATTCTTGCCCTTCCCTTTATTTTATTCTAGCTTCCTCATATGGGAGAAAACATTTGATCTTTGAGTTTCTGAGTTTGACTTATTTCACTTAGCATGATATTCTCCATTTCCATCCATTTACCAGCAAATGCCATAACTTCATTCCTTTTTATGTCCCAGTAGAACTCCAGTGTTTGTATATACCACAATTTCTTAATCCATTCATCTGTTATCGGGCACCTGGGTTGATTTCCAAATTTTGGCTGTTGTGAGTTGTGCTGATATAAACACTGAGGCGGCTGTAAGTGCTATAGTGTGCTGAATTGAGATCTTTTGGGAATCTACTAAAGAGTGGGATAGCTGGGTCACATAGTGATTCCATCCCTTCTTAAAAAACTTCTGGTTGTGGATGGACACAATACCTTTATTTTATATATTCATTTCATGTGGTGCTGAGAATGGAACCCAGTGCCTCACGCGTATGAGGCAAGTGCTCTCCACTGAGCCACAACCGCAGTCCCTCATTCTGATCTTATTTGAGTCTCTGTCTTCTTTTCTTAGTCAAGCTGAAAATTTATCAATTTTCCAAAAGCCAACTCTTAGTTTTGTTGATCTTCTCTGTTGTTTTTCTAACTTTCACATTTTTTTTAGTACTAAAATTGACCCAGGGCCTCACACATCCAGGGCAAATACTGTCCCCAAGCTATATCCCCAGCTGTTGCAGTTGTTGAATTTTGTTTTAATTTTATATATATATATATATTTTTATTTTTTATTTATTGGTACTGGGGATTGAACTCAGGGGCGCTCCACCACTGAGCCATACCCCCAGCCCTATTTTGTATTTTATTTATTTATTTATTTATTTATTTATTTATTTATATATTTATTTATTTATTGGTACTGGGGATTGAACCCAGGGGCATTTCACCACCGAGCCATATCCCCAGCCCTATTTTGTATTTTATTTAGAGACAGGGTCTCACTGAGTTGCGTAGGGCCTCGCTAAGTTGCTGAGGCTGGCGATGAACTCACAATCCTCCTGCCTCAGCCTCCCAAGTGCTGGGATTGCAGGCCTGCGCCACACGCCGCGCTATTGTATTTTGTTTTGAGATAGGGCCTGGCTAACTTACTCTGCCTAGCCTTGAATTTATGATCCTCCTGCCTTAGCCTTCCAAGTCACTTGGATTGCGGGTGTGCACTACCAGGCCCAGATCTTTGGGTTTCCATTCACATGGGAGGTCTTTTGCCCTTTCGCTTTCAGACTGCATGTGCTCCCACAGGTTACATGAGCCTTCTGTAATTATCATATAGTTGGATCTTGTTTGTTCATTCAGCCACTCGATTTCTTTTCTTGAAGAATTTAATCATTTATATTCAAGGCAAGGGCTTACTGCTGCCATTTTGCTACTCATTCTGTGGGATGTTTTCGTACATTCTTTATTCCTTTCTTCCTCTTTTGCTGTTCTCCTTTCTGATCAGATGAATTGCTCTAGTGGTGTACTTTGCTTCCTTACCATTTAGTTTTTTTGTATCTATTGTAGGGTTTTGCTTTGTGGTAGCCATGAAGCTAACAGAAAATATCTTCTGGTTCTAATAGGCTGTCTTAAGCTGGTAACAGATTGAGGAAGAAGATGAAGAATTGTGGTTATGGGTGACTAGAGCCCTTGGGTGACTAGATCCCTTTGCCTGTCTGCTCCCTAGCTGAGTCCCCTCTCGCCCTTCTCCCCACACAGGCTCCATCCTGAAAGGCTCCAAATACATTGTTTCACTCCATTATCCAGACAGGATCTTTGGTTTCCTGAGTGCTGGTTTCTCTGAGATCTGTCTCTGAAATAATTTTCCTCCTACTTCCTTTTCTATTCTCACTTCCTATCTCAGGAAAATTAATCTTGCTATTTTAACTCAGCCTGGAGTTAACAAATGAGGGCCAGCATTGCTATGGCTTGCAAAATGTCTCCTCCAAAATTCAGGTGTTGTCAATACGGTACTGTCAAGAGGTGAAGCCTTGAAGAGGTGGTTAGGCCATGAGGGCTCCTCCCTGGGGAATGGGACTAAGTCCCTTGGAGAAGAGGCTTCCTACTGTGTCTCTTGCTCCAGTGGGGGACTCAGCATCCTCCCATGTAAGGACTCAGCATCTCCTCCAGGTGAGAGGGCTGTATCAGACAACCAAACCTGCTGGCCCCTCAACCCTAACTCCTCAGTTCCCCTGAATGTGGCATTTATATAAAAACAGCTGTGCCATTCCATGAGCTGCATTTGGGAAGGAGCTTTAATCTGTCAGGTTGGGCAACTCAACAGTAAGCAGTCTTGGGATGGGGAGCTCCCAAATGTGGATGATAAAAAGTCCTGTGTTAAGGTCACTGAGGGGCCCCCGTGTCCAGGACAATGAGACAGGAGCCTGCCCTGGGCTAAGTCCCACAGGGTGAAGGATGGGAGGAGTCTGACCCACGGGTCCGTGGGCACCTGGTCAACCTGGTCCTGCTGAATCTACACAGCAGAAGCCTCCCAGACAGCTACATCGTCTTCACCACCTCACACCTGTCTACAAAGCACTGCACCTGTGAGAGGTCTTGGGGACCATGATTACCTTTCCATTTTACAAATGAGAAAACTTCATTTTCAAAGCATGAAATTGGTAAACCCAAGGCCTGGAAAGTCTTTAAGTGTTAGAGCCAGAACTAGGACCAGGTCTCCAGTCTCCTTGTCCAATGTTTTTTCCAGATCCAAATTCCCCTCTCAGTGAAACGAATCTCCCACATTAACATGGCATATGAAACACCTGGTTCACGCCCTAGATTGACCAAATATTAGGTGCTTGACCCTGGACAAGGGATGTAACTTCTCTAAACTCAGTTTCCTCATCTGTAAAGTGGGAACAAGTGTTTCCAGATCATTAGAAAATACTCATAAAGTGTCTATTCCCTTCACATTGCTCTTGACCCCTCTGCTAGTCCCCATTTCCCAGATCACCTTCCTGGCTTCTGCACCCCTAAGTACTCCCTGCACGGCCACATCCTCTTAATCCTATTTCCAGGTACACTGTTGTCCTCCAAGACCCTTTACTTCTCAGAGGGACATTTTGAAAGCCATGCTGAGCTGCATAAAGGTCAGGCCAGCCCCAGGCAGCACCCCCCTCCTTCACACCACCCCCACTAGAGGCTTCAAGCCTGTGGCTGCCTCAGGGCCCCAAGGCAGCCTTTAGCCAACCTCAATCCCACCTCCTACACTCAGGGAGCCCTAAACAGGGCTGTGCCTAGTTGCAAGCTCCACTAGACATGCAAAGACTGCTGGCCTGAGATGCCTTGATTGGTCTCCTAGCTGGGCAGGAGACCTTCACCAGCTATGAGCAGGGCCTCCTCCCTGGGACAGTGAATACCGTCCTCCACAGGAATCTCACAGTCTACTTTCACAGGGTCTTCTCCTCTTATTCTTAACCATTCTGTCCACAGTCCCAACCACATTTCCTTTTAAGCCTGGAGAAACCCCCACTGCTGGAGAGAATGTTCTGCTTTATGCTGTGCCCCAGGCCCACTCAGGGCTCCTGCCCAACCTCAGCGTCAGCGACACTCACACCCCAGCCACATCAGAGAGAAGACTTTCGACTGGGCTCCCTTCAGTTCTGGAGCATTTCATTTTAGAGGAGTGGGAGACCAGCCACACACACTTCCTGGGTGGTTCTTCTCTCTGCAGTTCTCAGCACCTCTCACTATGCAGTGTGGGTGGGCAGACCTGACACAAGTACAACCTCTTTCTATCCCAGGGCCTCAGGCCACAGCTACTGCACCCCAGGGAACAGTGTGGCTCTACAGACTTCAGTCCACAGCCCCCAGAATGTGCACACAGACCACTGCAGTTCTTCCTGATTGGGCCCCTCCTAATGTTTCATATATGCTCAAGAACAAGACCAGCATCCTCAGCTCAACTACCTATGCAACCTGGATGGTTTCTGTTTACCAAATATTCACTGAACACCCTGTGCCTTCAATAGTCCCACCAGGAGCTGCACACTGGGAAAATAATCCCCCACTTATGGGAGTCCATCCATCCCCTATGGACCTCAGAAGAACACCCCATCATCCTCCACCCTACCCGCCTGCTCCCCGCTGCCCAGAAGTAAGATCCTTCCCTGCCAGCCCCAGTCAGATGTCTGCTGACTCTTCCAGATGAAGCTCAGGTGGCCCAGGAAGATGGCCCAGACTTCCCACACACAGATTTAGTTGCTCAGGGATCTGAGCTCCCACTACAGGGAGCTTAGGTGCACTGGACACTGACCCTCTCCTTTAATGCAGGACCAGCCCTGTGAAGTGGTGAGTCAAGGACACCCTCAATGTAGGCTGGTGCAAGTACAGGGTCTCTTGCTCACTGCAGTTCCCACTCTGCTTCTGAAGACTCAGGAGTGTAACATGTGCTCAAGAACAAGAGGGCAGATTTCAGATAAGCTAAATATACATCCTGGACAGGTTTCTGTTCAGCAAATATTTACTAAGCACATCTGTGCCTTGGTACTAGCTGGGCCTTTCTATCTGGGCCTGACCACCATCTGCTGCAGCCTGGGGCCCTGAGACAGCTGCATGGCAACACCACCTTACTCCCTGACATACACCCTAGCTCACCTCCATAAAGCGAGGGTGCCCACAGGGCAGGCCCATGATGGCTACAGTTAGGCTCCTTCACTGAGACTTCCAGCCTCAGTACAGTTCTTAGTACATAACCAGGGTCATAAGCACCCCAATTCAGCACAGGTGCTCAAGGTCATCCATATCTGCTTGCAAGCATGCACTCTTATGTAACCTGTTGTCAATGTGCCTTCTTTGACCTGAATATTTCAAAAGGCCTATGAAAAGACAGGGGGCTAGGGCTGCTGCTACCTCCAAATAGAGCACATCTACTATGCCTACTGTGCCTCACATCTTCTTTCACCTCCTGGGATCCTGAGTCTGTTTCCCAGGGTCTGAGCCTCAGCCTGACAGTGCTTCACCTGCTTCAGACTCAGGCAAGACTCCATCACAGGACTGAGCCCAAAGACAAAGCCCAGTGTCTGTCATCTTGATTTCCAGAGTAGACTGGCCAGACATGTGGTTTACTTCTTGTTGCTCCCTGCCGAGCAACAAGGTTCAGTGTATCTCCTCAGGACCCACCGGAGGAGAATACGGGGTCGAGCAGGATGATGAGTGTCGGCAGCCAAGGAACCACACCAGAGCTGGGAGATCTGTCAAAGCATGAACTCATTTATTAAAGGAAGCTACACGGCTTTTATGTATGGTGAGGATGCAGCGAGATCCAATCGGATTAAGGGTCTGCAAGGCATGGGGTGTGCACGCAGGCAAGAGTCTCATAGGACTATAGGGCAAGCATGAGCTGATCACATTCACGGAACTACTACTAGCCAATCCTAGGCAGTGAGTCAGGCAGCGTCATGTAAGGGAAGGAGGTTGCCATGAGGGTATTGTCTCCCTTGCTGTCACCATTATAGGGTGTGTCCCCCATAATTCTCCCTTTTTGTTTTGTTATCCTCCCCTGGAGCTAGTTGGTAGGTGGAGCTCCTGTCTTATGTTGCCCCGTTACATCCATGATCTTACCCATCATTGAATTCTCCACAGCGCCTCAACTGCACCAAGGGGGATAGGGGGTGGAGCCTCATCATAAGCCTGTCTTCGGTTGCCCCAGCAGATCCGGGGTCTTACCCGTCATTGGCTCAAGGGGTCTCCAGGGTTAACCTGGCAACATCATTATATCTGGCAGCATTATCATAATCTTCCCTAGGGCTAGTGGCTAGCCTTTGATACTGCACTTGAACATTCATCAACTGCACTGCCTCTAAGTGGCTTTGTATGAATTGCATAAGCCTGTTGAAAATGCAAGGGCCAAAGGTGAGGACCATAAGGAAGAGAAGAAGAGGGCCAAGTAGGGGGAGTAGATAAGGGACCCAGCCATGTAAGCCTGTCCAGAGGAAGTTGGATTGGAGTTCGGCACGCCATTTTTCCAGATCTTCTTGCAGTTGTTTGATCTTGTTTTTCACAATTCCTGGCTTGCTAGTGTAGAAGCAGCACCTCTCCTGTAAAGCCACGCAAATGCCTCCCTGCTCAGCGGTCAGCAGGTCTAAGCCTCTCCTATTTTGTAGGACCACCTCTGCTAAGGAATCTACCTGATCTTGGAGGTCTTGTATAGTGCTAGAGAGTAACTGTACATCAGAGATTAACTGTTTGGACAATTTAGTATATTGAGTAAGAGAGACCCCCAAGCCAGCAGTACCCGAGGCCACTGCTGTAGTTATTCCAAGTCCTGCAAGTAAGGGAATAAGAGTGACAGCACATTTAGCCCGTCCTGCAATGTGATCAATAGTTGGTATAGGAACAGGCTCATCTCCTGGAATAATGTCTACCTCTGGGTGTAGAGCCGCCAGAACGCATAGTCCAGTCCAGTTCACTGGCAGTTGAGTAAAGGCCTGGTTACCTCCACAAATGAACACAGTGCCATTAGGGGGCACAATGGCTGTGAAGCATTGAATGTTTCAGAGCAATTACTAAAGGTCATAATCCCTACATCCAAATCCCAGGTATTATTATAGCCAGGTGAGGAAAAGCAAGTAGTATTAGAGTATAGAAATGGCTGAACCAAAAATGGTGGAGTTGGTAAACAATTTCCACCGAAGTGACCGAGCCATTGCCCTGTTGTGGGAGTGGCAGCCGTGTTATTTCTATAATCAATTGGAATAGCTAGTGGAACAGGATTTCCCTGTTGCAGGCAAAGCCAACAGTTGGCAGTCAAGGGAGAGTTGGATCGGTTAAGCAAAGCGTGAGTGGCTTCAAGAATATCATAAGTGGCAGGGTCTATCTCAAAAGGTCTGCCCTCAGGTAGTGCGAGTGGGTGGTGTAAGAGACTGGGGTGGAGTTCCTCATACATCCATTGGATTTTCTCATGGACCCGTTTGGCTCTATTAAGATCTTGGGGACCTCCTCCTTCAGACACATGTAGAGGGGCCGTAGTAGACCAGCAAACTGTTTTCCCTACTAAGTTGTTAGGACATGAGGCAGTAGCTAATTTTCCAGAGCTACCAGACCAATCCCCTCCAACTGACCCTGGATGGGGCCTTTCCAAGACAGTAGTAAAATAGGTTTTATCTCCTGAGGAACAAGCTTGGGCTGAGGAGTAACAGGAGCTATGGAAGGAAGTGTGAAAGTTGTGCAAGGACAGGGTGTAGGTTTGCCATTAACTGGGGGATGAACTACTGGTTTCTTGATACAGCGCCATTGCTCCTGAGTATAAAATGCGGTGTGAATGCCGCAATCTATCCGTGGGCGTTCCTTTGGGAGATTATCAAGGTATGAGGGTGTATATTGGCCACCTGTTACATATCCCCCCTCACACTTACGTGGTTTGTCTCTGAGCTCCTGGAGATACTCACGGATCTTAGCAGGGTCCTCAAACCCTGCATGGCTGTAGGGGAGCAGTGAGCAGGCAGCCATTATCCAGAGAAGCAACATTTCATCCATTTCTGTGGAGAAAAGAGAATACAGCACCTCAAGAGGCGGAGCTCCTTGAGTCAATGTCATCATTTTGTGAGGGGAGAGAATCATTAGTAGGAGGATGATATTTAATGATTTTGCAGGAATCCAAATGGGCTTGTCCTCATCAATAGGAAATATACATCCAAATCCCCTTCCAACAGTTAAGAGGGGGTCAGGACCTCTCCAGGATCCTGTGAGAGGGTCCTTCCATCGGAACTTAATGGTGCAATACTTCATTGTGGTAGCCCAATGCTTTTGGAAAGGAGAGAGATGATCCTCTTTGGAAAAATTTAAAATATTTAGAGTACATAGTGCCATCCTTAATTGATCAGGGGGGGATGATAGTCCCCCTTTTTGTTTTGTTAGCTGGGTTTTTAATGTTCTGTTCCATCTTTCAACAATGGCTTGCCCAGTGGGATTGCCCAGTAGAGTATACCCATATTATGCTGGATGTTCCAGCATTCCATAAATGCACAGAATGGCTTACTGGCAAAGCAAGGACCATTATCAGTCTTAAGTTGTTTAGGGAGACCAAGAACAGCAAAACATTGTAATAAATGGCTTATGGCATGTTTTGTCTTTTCTCCAGCATGAGCTGTGGCCCAGCAGGCATGAGAAAAGGTATCAACAGTTACAAATATGTATTTGAGCTTTCCAATGGGAGTATAATGAGTGACATCCATTTGCCACAAATGGTTTGGTGCCAGCCCACGGGGCTTGACTCCAGCTTCCTGCAAGGGAGGTACTTGTAGAAAAAGCGAACAAGATTTACATGTTCGAATAATCTTTTTGAGTTCCTTGATTGGTACCTGCGGATACCTGTAGTGTAAGCCCCGCCAATTAACATGAGTGAGTTCATGAAAGGTGGCAGCTTCCTCCTGGACAGGGTAAGTTTGAAGGGTAGATGCTAGGGAGTCAGCAAGAGCATTGCCTTTAGATAGAATACCAGGGAGATGTTGGTGCCACCGAATATGTTGCAAGAATATAGGTTTGGTTCTCTGTTTTAACAGGTTTCTTGCTTGAATCATCAAAGGATTAATGGGATTATCATCAAGTTTAATATAAGACCAGGGAAGGTTGGGGATCAGATTAGCAACATAGAGGCTATCAGTAAATAAATTGAATGCCTCTGAGCTAGGATGACAGCATAGAGCTCCTTGAATTGTGCTGAATCTTGTACCTCATGGACAATTGTTTTGGGACTCTCATTTCCTTGCATAAAGGGTGGAAAAATGACTATTGCTGCTCCTTCTTTCCCTCCATCAGAGAAAACAGTAGGGTAGGAGGGATTAGCTTTTAGTAAAAACTGTTTTGGTAGCACCCAGTCCAATTGTGAAAAGGAGCTCATCCATTTGTAGGGGCCATAATGGCAATCAACTTGTCCAAAAAATCCCTCCATGGTGATTGCAATGCGATTGTTGTTTCTTTGCAGCCAGGTAAAGTCAGCTAGCCTAAAAGGGATGATAAGTACATGTGGCTGATGGCCAAAAAGGCAGAGAGATAAATCTCTCCCCTTGCTAATGCAATCTGCAAGTTGGTCTAAAATGGCATAGACTCGGGGTGTTCCCCCAACGGATAGGTGAACCCAATGAATGGGGTCTCCTTCTTGCGCCAGGAGGCCCGTGAGAAGGGACTTTCCACTGAAAATATAGAGGGTTAGCTGCAAGGAGGGGTCATACCTCCTCAAACAGGAATGACCAATGGCTTGTTGAACCTTAAGGAGAGTACTCATATGTATGGGTTCCAGAATGATTGTTGAGGATAAGTTTGGTCCCCTGAGTAGGTCAAACAGAGGGGTAAGTTCCTCTGTGCTAATGGAGATCCAGGGCCTCATCCAATTGATCTCCCCAAGAAGCTTTTGAAATTAGGGAAGGGAATAACTCTCCTGTATTTGGAGCTGGGACCTAACAGGGGAAACCACATCTAACTCTAGGATGGACCCTAAGACCTTGAATGGGGGGAGTCATTGAACCTTCTCGGGTGCAATTTGAAATCCCTGCTTAATAAGTAAATGCAGACAGGGCTCAAAAAGCTGATCCAATTGGTCACTTTGTTTTGCCCCAATGATGATATCATCCATATAAACATAAAGCAGATGATACTTTTGCTTAATTAGGGCTAGGGTCCTGGACATGAAATATTGGCATATGGGGGGACAATTGGTCATCCCTTGGGGTAGGACTGTCCACTCAAACCTTTGATCAGGGCCTTCAAAATTAAGGGATGGAATAGAGAAAGCAAACTTCTCAGAATCCTCAGGGCTCAGGGGTATGGAGAAGAAACAATCCTTGATGTCAATAACTATAAGGTAATAATGCTTAGGTATGGCTGGAATCCACTCCCTCTGGGGAGTGCCAAAGGGTAGCATCCTCTCATTTATTCTTCTCAGATTGTGTAGGAGCCTCCAGTTCCCATTAGCCTTTTGGAAAACAAAAACTGGGGAGTTCCATGGGCTGGTAGATGGTTTGAGATGACCTGCTTCTAACTGTTGTTGCACAAGCAGGTGAAGTTGTTGCAGTTTATGTTGAGGGAGAGGCCACTGCTCTACCCAGACAGGAGGGCCTGGGAGCCATTTGATTTTTAAAGGCTCCGGGCGAGCAGTGGCCTTTAGGATTGGGGGTGCGGCCAAAAGAAAGGTCTTGGATCCCCTCTCCTTATGGTCTCCAAGGAGGGGTCATCTCTATAATTAGGGTGACAGGCCCTCCGTTCCTTACACTGTTGTTGGTACTCCTCTTCCTCCAAAAGATCATCATAAAAGGCCCTATGATCTGTGGTGATATAGGCCTCTGCTTCACCTAGTATATCTTGCCTGAGAAGATTGGCAGATAACCCCGAGGCCACTAGGGGGCACACCTCTCCGCCATTGCCGACGGGGTCCTTCCATGGGAGCCAATTGGTGGTTTGAAAGGATTCTGTTTGCCCGCCTTCTCCCAATAAGGGGGGCCCGGGCAGGAGCTTCCATTGGAGAGGAGTTTCCTCCCTTCTTAAGACTGTTCTATCTGCTCCGGTATCAATGAGACATTGAAATTCTTTCCTCCAATAGTAATGTTCATCTTTGGCCTAAGCCCTGGCACCAGGGGAACTGTCCAGTGAGTCCTAACTAAGGTTCTCCCCTTATTTAATGGGGCTGGGGACCGCCCCTCAGGGAGTTTAAAGGTTTCCCCTTAATGTCCATTTTAGATTTGCCATCCTTGGCCCAATGGAACCCTTTTTTGCACCTGGGGCAAGGAGTGCATGGTGGCTGAGAGGGAGAGCACCCCATTTCCCTTGAGGGCACTCCTTCTTGAAATGGCCCTGCTGTCCACACTTAAAGCAGGTTCCCTTCCCAGGGAATGCTTGTTGGAGTGCACAGACGAGAGGGGCCATATTATTCAGCGACCTGAATTCTCTCAGCCTGTGCATGGCACTCATCGTTAAAGAAAGCACACCACTTAATATACATTGGACCTGGGAGGACAGCCTTAGTTAAGTTTCTCCAATCTTGGGTGGTGCAGTTCTGATGGGTGAGGCCTTGTAGGATTGTTTCTGCCCAGGGGGAGTTTGGACCATCCTCAGTGACTGCCTTTTTCAGCTCCTTTAGATCTTGCGCTTCCCATGGATACCAAACTGCAGGCCTGCTACCTCCTGTGTTGATGTTCACTGGAAAAAGGTGACACGCCTCAGAGGCGGAGGAGGAAGAGGGCCCCGGGCCTGCACTAGATGGTCTCCCCAGATATGGTGGGGGAGGGGCTGATGAAGCTCAAAAAGGATTAAAAGAGGAAGTGGCCTCAGGTGGGGGCCATTTTAAGGGCCTAGTGGTTTCCTCCCTAGGCGGCCATGGGGCTGCATCAAAGGGATCGAGAGGGGGGCCTGTCTCAGTTTCTTGTGGCAGTTCCTTTAGCTCCTCACCTGAGAGGGCCTTAGGACAATCTTTTTGGGAGTTAGTGCTCTTGGGGGGGGGGTCCCTATCTTTATCTATGTGTCGGGCAGGACGTGGCAGGAAACAGCTTTTCAGAGTGGTGATGGTGGGAAAGCTCCGAGAGGGGGATCTCTCCCCTATTAACTCAGGCCTTATGGAGAAGTTGCTCAATTCTGTCCCAGGTGTCCCAGTCAGACAGGCTGGCTTCCGGGAGCCAAGGGGCAGTTTTAATGAGGACCTTCCAAGTTTGGAATACTTGGCTATCTGAAAGCTCTGATCCCCTGCTTCTGGGGAGAACCCGGAGGGAATCAAGGGAGGGGTCATGTTTGGAATTGGACTGTCCCATATCTTATGCGAGTACACTCACCCGAGGTCTGATTAGCCTGTCGAAGATTTCAGTTCCTCACACGGGGCACCAGTTGTTGCTCCCTGCCGAGCAACAAGGTTCGGTGTATCCCCTCTGGACCCACCAGAGGAGAGTACGGGGTCGAGCAGGATGATGAGTGTCGGCGGCCAAGGAACCACACCAGAGCCGGGAGGTCTGTCGAAACAGGATCTCAAGTTTATTAAGGAAGTTACACGGCTTTTATGTAGGGTGAGGATGCAGCGAAATCCAATCGGAGTGAGGGTCTGCAAGGCATGGGGTGTGCACGCAGGCGAGAGTCTCGAGGAACTACTACTAGCCAATCCTAGGCAGCAAGTCAGGCAGCGTCATGTAAGGGAAGGAGGTTGCCACAAGGGCACTGTCACAATTATAGGGTGTGTCCCCCATACTGAAGGGCACCTAGGCTGGGAGAGTCAGTGTTTGGCCTCATTTGTCTGTGAGAAGTGTGCTTATTTAGGCTGAGCCACCTTTGCCTTCCTTGGGCCTCACCTTATTGTGCCTGGAGGGGTCAATTGCAGACATGGTCAGAGTGCACCTCTGCTGTCCCTGGCTGGGCAGCCTGGTTCTGTGCTGCTTTATGGAAGCTCTCTCCCCTTACACAAGGCACTGGAGGAAATTTCCAGTGACTTTATAACTGACAAATAGTTCAACAGCAGCTTCTCAAAACCTGTAGAGGAAACCCCCACTCCTCAGGTCACAGCTTCTTGCCAGATCTCTGTAGCAGCTCGTTAGCATTAGAAAAATGTCTACACCCAAAGGACCCTTCTACACAGAGAGCGGGAAGGATGAGCAGTCTGCAGTACATGTTACTTTCTGTCAATGGTACTGCCCTTCTTCAGAGCATAAGAGCCCGAGCAAGAAGACAATGCCCTTCAAGTTCTTATAAAGCCAGGACAGGACCGCATGGGTGAACTACTCTCAACCCCCTCCTAATGCGAATTGGCTTGATGGGACCGGACAGTGAGCACAGCCTTGAGCAGGAGGACACCTTGTTTGACCCACTGTGACAAATCTCCATAGACAGAGTGAACAAAACCCTCTATGTCTGTAGACAGCTCTTTATAGATGTTTCCCACACTGGGCAGAAGCAGATCAGGTCTTTGGACGCTAAAGCAGAGCCCAGGAGCTTGATTGGGTCCATGATAAGGAGCTTGTCCCAGGATGACAATGGTCATATCTCTAATGTCACAGATTTAAGTCCATGTGAAGACTTGGTGTGGAGGTGGATAAACAGGGGAATAATGTTTTTCTTTCTTCTGCAACAAAACCCCATTAGCTTTATAAAATACGGTTTCCCAAATTCTCCACCGAGGTGCTTCCTCCAACTTCCACCCAAGTGCACCCTTGCGGGCCATCACCGTGTTCTCCTGCATGGGGACCAACAGCTTTGGCTTAGTGGTGAGGAGGGCGGCGTGGGGGCTCCTCCAGCCCGACTTCTTGGTGGGGTTTCCCGCTGCATCGCCTTCTCTTCAGCTGCACTGCCACACTATCCTGTCCCAGGGGCTGCAGGCACGTCGCTCCCTGGTGGGGCTCGGGGCTCCGGGAGGAGGAGTACAGGGGAGGAGGGAGAATGTGAGCGCCCCTTGGGGACTCACGACACTTGGGGTGACTGTGGCCAGACAGAAGTTGGCGCCAAGCTGTGAATTTTTTACTTACCAGAAATGCCATTAACCTAAGCAACAGGACAAGCTGAGTAAATTAGGTGAGTGTGGCCAGAGGACAGGCACCAACAGGTCACAAAACATGAAAAGCAATGACTTCACACACCCCAGAATCGATCCAGGGGTAGCTGAGTGACTGTCTTCCCCGGGTTACAGTCTCTGGGTGACTTTTAAGGGCACTCAAATGTGTATCAATTAAAACTTGACAGCAGTGTATAAGATTGCCAGTTGTCCTATTCCCTAATGATCTTTGACCTTTGGTAGGGATTTTGTCCTTTTGTTTTGTTTTGATTTGATTTGGTTCTTTCAGTACTGAGGATTGAACCCAGGGATACTCCGATGCTGAGCAACATCTCCAGTCCTTTTTATTGTTTGTTTTGAGACCAGGTCTCACTAAGTTGCTGAGGCTGGCCTGAAACTTTCCATCCTCTTGCCTCAGCCTTCTGAGTAGCTGGGATTACAGGTGTGTGCCTTCATACCCAGCGGTATGAATGCCTTTAACCTTTGCCAATCTATGTAAAAATAGCTGTAATTTGCATGTTGTAATTTGCATGCTTTTACATATTAGTGTCTTAGTCCATTTGGGCTGTTCCACAAGACTACCATAAACAGCATGTCTTTTTTACATGTTTTTATTTGTTCTTTGTAGACACATATGACAGTAAAATGTATTTTGAGATACTATTCAGGCAAGGAGTTTAACTTACTCTAATTGGGATCCCATTCTTGTGTTTGAACATGATGTGGAGTTAAACTGGTCATATACTCATATATGAACATAGGAAAGTTATGTCCAATACATTCTACTGTCCTTCCTATTCCCATTCCCCTCCCTTCCCTTCATTCCCCTTTGTCTAATCCGATGAACTTCTATTCTTCCCACAGATGTGTGTTAGCATCCGCATATCAGAGAGAACATTTGGCCTTGGTTTATTGGGATTGGTTGATTTCACTTAGCATGATAGTCTCTGAAAAGTGAAAAAGTGCCCAGAAATATCACCCCAGAAGTGAAACTCACCAAGAGATTTTATTAGGCAGAGGAACAGTGTCTGCCCTGAAGTGAGAGAGAGAGAGAGAGAGAGAGAGAGAGAGAGAGAGAGAGAGAGAGAGAAAACAGCGGGGGAGCTTTTATAAGTTGTTGAATTTTGTGGGCAAAGGACGTTTGGGCCAATTGTTGAGAAGTTGAATTTGGAGGGCTGGAAATCAGCCAATGACTGGCAAGGACAGGCTGATGAATGGACCAATGGCTGGAGAGCACAGGCTTATGAACTGACCAATAGCTGGCCAACTGCAGCAAAGGGGCAGGCAAGCCATCATTCCCCCTTGCCTTCCCCTCAGGAGTATCCTGTGCCCCACTGCCCAGGAGGGAGACCTACAAGGTCGGATGGTGGGCTGGTAGGCAGCCCCAGGCCTGAGGCAAGGGCCAGGCTAAGGGTAAACCCAGCGACTGCCTGCTGCCTGCCCTGGTGAGCTACCTTGGTGGTAGGTCCATGTGGACAGAGCACGGCTCTGACAGCTGTGGACTTGCCGCATTGTGTCTTCCCAACAGGCGTGGCCATTGCAACTTATATTAGTCTCCAGTTCCATCCATCCATTTGCCAACAATGCCATAATTTCATTCTTCTTCCTTGCTGAGTAATATTATATTGTGTATATGGCCAACATTTTCTTTATCCATTCTTCTTTGAAGGGCACTGATGTTGGTTCTGTAGCTTAGCTATTGTGAATTGAGCTGCTATCATTGATGTGGCCGTGTCACTATAGTATGCTGATTTTAAGTCCTTTGGGCATATGTGGATGACTGGGGTAATTGGGTCAACTGGTGATTCCATTTCAAGTTTTCTAAGGAATCTCCATACTGCTTTCCACAGTGGTTCTACCAATTTGCAGCCCCACCAGCAATGTATGAGTGCACCTTTCCCCACATCCTCGCCAACATTTATTGTCACTTGTATTCTTGATAATTGCCCTCCTGACTGGAGTGAGATAGAATCTCAATGTACTTTAATTTGCATTTCTCTAATTGCTAGAGATGTTTAATATTTTTACATGTATTTGCTGACCATTTGAATTTCTTCTTCTGTGAAGTGCCTGTTCCTTTCCTTTGCCCACGTATTGATTGGCTTATTTGTTTTTTTGGTATTAAATTGTTTGAGTTCATATATCCTGGAGACTAATGCTCCCTCTGAGGTGCAGGTGGCAAAGATTTTCTCCCATTCTGTAGGCTCTCTCTTCATGTTCTTGATTGTTTACACAGGATGTTTTCTAAAAAACAAAAATTCATTCTCACACTTCTGGAACATGGGAAGTTTAATATCAAAGTGCACTCAGTGTCTGGAGAGGGCTTGCTTCCTGTTCATAGACCACACCTGTCACTGTGTCTTCACATGGCCTAAGGGGCAGGGAGCTGACTGGATCCTCTGTTATAAGGGCACTGATCCCATTCATAAAGGCTCCACCTAATCATGACATAATCACCTCCCAAAGGACTCATCTATAAATACCTACTAGGTGGGACATGTGAATGTTGGGAGAAAACAAATGATTTATAGCAATTTAAAATTTTTCTAATTATTCCAATTATTAAATGGCCATTTGTATCTTTTCTCCTCACTCTTCATCATGTTTCCCCATTTTTCTTTCACACGTCAATCTTTTCTTATTTATTTGTAAGAGCTCTTGGTATATTATGGCAATCAGCTATTTGTCTGCCCTATATGTCAGGAACACATTTCTCCAATATGTCCTTTTTACTGTGTTTAGCCTCTCCCTATGCCCATCAGGGGCTCTAGGGAGCCACCTTTGAGTATAGGGCAGGGACAGGTGATCAGGATTTGTGGGAAGGATATTTCTTCAGGTGTGAAAGCATCCCAGTCTTAAGCACCTGCTGCTCCCCTGGAACGTGCAGATCCCTACAGTTACCCTGGTGCTCAGTTATATGGAGAAATATGAGGGGGAAACCATGATGGTGAGATGCCGCATTCTGCATGAGGAAGGCAATGTGTGAGTGATCAGGGAATCTGCAGAGCTGAGGCAGGGAGGCCGCTGACTGTCACGGGGAGGGATATGTCCCTGCTTGGAGAAGACGGTCCTTGGGGCATCTCAGCCTGGTATGCACAGCGCCGGCTGCACAGCTGACGGCAGCCTCCAACTCCTCCGCAGCAGAGACCAGCATCGGGGCTTCCCCAGTTGTAGGTCTCCCTGAGGCTGAGCACCCTGACCCAGTGCCTGTGCAGCCCAAAGGGTTAGAATGGCCTGGAGAGAAGGAAGCTCTGTCAGGAAGAAACCAGGCTATAAAGAACTGGGGCTGTCCCAAGACAGAACAGGGTCACTGGGAGGACAATAGGTTTGGAGGAGGTCAGGTGTCCCCACTCACCCCAGAATGTGAAGAAACTCTGGTGAGTCCTTCTGGGATCCCAGTCCATCAAAGTCATGATGAAGGACAGGTACCACAGCAGAGGTGGAAAGAGTCCTGTTGTGGCATTTTTTTAAAAATCTATTTTATTTATTTATTTTTTTGGTACTGGGGATTGAACCCAGGGGCACTCCACCACTGAGCCACATCCCCAGCCCTATTTTGTATTTTATTTAGAGACAGGGTCTCACTGAGTTGCTTAGGGCCTCGCTAAGTTGCTGAGGCTGGCTTTGAACTCGTGATCCTCCTGCCTCAGCCTCCCAAGTGCAGGGACTACAGGCATGGGCCACCGCACCCCACTACATTTTTATGTCAAAAAAAGCCTAGGCCTTTTACATGTGCTCCCCAAGGAACATCCCAAGCCATAGCTAAGTAAGCTCCTGTGGCACCAAGTTAACCTCACACTCTGGGCTCCAGGAAGAGCCCAACTCCAACTGTGGCTCTTGGCTTCCTAGTTTCTAAGACAATTTTTTTCAGGTTATCTTTTAGGGAATTTGAATAGTTGTAGCTAAGGGCTTTTCAGTGTGGCCAATCAATTCTCAGGCTAACTCCTCCAGGTCACTGTCTGGTGGCATCAAAGGAAGGAGCCTTGACTCTAATGACTTAGATAATATGGTCACCATCCTGGAGAAATGGATGAGGAAAAGTGAGCTCTAGGCAACATCAGAGGCCTCCAACTAGCAAACCTCGGAGTTCTCTAATGCTGACTCCAGACCAGTCAGCTGGTGTTTCCCATGAGGCTGAATGTGTCCCGTGGCCCTGTGTGGGGCATATGATCATGCCCTCTGGGAGATTCATTTTGAAGGTTGTTTCCCAAGGTCATAGAGATGATGCCAATTGGCATCCCCACCTACTCACCCCAGTGACATTCCAATATCCCCGAAGAACAAGAGGAAAACTGAAATGAAAACAGTCTATGAAGGCCAAGCTCAGGGGCCACTTCAAAGGGATCTGTCACTTTTCCTAGGGATAAAACTATTCCTGGCCTGTGGAGGCACTGGATTCCTTCATAACTGTGTCATCAATGGCCACCTTGGGCTTCCATCCAGGCAGGACAAATATTGTGACAACCTGAATCTTCAACTATGTTAAAGGCTGCCACTTATAGGAAATAGTACGGTAGGGGATCTGGCCAGGTGGAAGAAGGAGAGGTGAGGGGACAAGAAGGGAGACCTTAAAGAAGTTGTTTTCACTCTGCAAATATCTTCCCTGGTTTTCTTTAAGCCCCACCCAGGCTGAACATACCTAGGAACTGTGTGACAGTCCATTCTGCAGGCCAGCTCCTTCCAGCACTGCCTATGTCCAGCCAGGACAAGCCAAAGACCAGGAAGCCCAGTATCTCACCCACAGACCTCTGGATCCAGGTTCTTTTATTTTCCTTTATATCTCATCCGATAAAACGCCTTCCCCCCTGTCCCCCGGTACTAAGGATTGAGTCCAGGGACATTCCACCACTGAGCTACATCCCCACCCCTTAGATTGGTAATAGTTTGATGAGGCCTGTACCAGTAATATCCTCACTGGAGACACAAGAAATTGGGTGATTTGCCCAAAGGTCACACAGAAGGGAGGAGAAATCAGGCTTCCATTCCCAGCAGGCAGGTGCCCAGCTGTGAATGTTGGAGATGAGGACCGGTTGGGAGGGAACCTCCAGGTTCCAAAGCACTGCTGGTCCATCCACTCAGGCTGTTTCTAATCTGACCTGAGATTAGGGCATTCCACTTACAGAGGAGCAGACCAGCTCAGAAGGGTGAGGATGTGAAGGTGGAAAGGGAGAAACAGACACAGCTGACCGTAGTTAGTCCTTCAGGACTAACAACCTTCCAGGGACTGAAAAACCTCTCCAGGGCTGAATGTTCCCCACCTGAAGGAGCCTCCAGTCCCAGGAAAAGACCTGTCTCCCATCTCCCCTCCCCCAGGCAATCCACCTCCACTTCTCAGAGTCTATGTCAAGGGAAGCTCTCTTAGTCTCCTCTTCTTGAGGCAGCTTCAGTTCAGAAATCTCTTACATGAATGGATAGCTCAGATCAGAGAGAATGGATTCTCAAGGACCCCCAATGGTAACCAACCCAATCCCAACCAAACAATTCTCACTCAGCCCAGAGACTTGAATTAAGGAGCCAAGCCTTGACCCCTCCCACATCCGGACCGCCCCTGAGTTCTCACCAGGCACTCCCAATAACTCAATCACACATTCTTACATTTGAACTTCGGTCCCAGCTATCGATCTGCCATACCCTCCGGGTTTCTCTGGCTTTAACGTCTCCTACCCGCCCTGTGGAGACTCTGGGAGAAAAACAAGAGACTCCACAACTCCTCCAGCATCACCAGCAACCTCTGCCCAAGTCTCGCTCAAACCCTCTTTGGCGCCACCTCGTGGCTGGTGGCGGAACTGCAGGTGGGAATTTCCTGACAGGCGGTCCTGGACTCAGGTCACCACCATGGAACAAACCTGTAGTGAGTGCCTACAGTGTGCCAGCACCTCCGAGGCACAAAGACAGAAGCAAACTCATTGTCCTCGAGGAGCTCTGGCCTAGTGGGAAAGAAGCAGAAGTCCCGTCAGAGCAGGGTGTGAGGGCCTCTCTGCAGGAAGCATGCAAAGCATTCGCCTTCATAGGAGAGGAAAGTAGCCCACGGGAAACCTAAATAAAGCAGGAGGGCGTCCTGGAGGAAGAGGCAGAGGAGCTGCAAAGGGCAGGCAAAGCCACAGAACACCAGGAGGTGAGAGGGCCTCAGGGAAGGAAGGGATGTAACTGGGAGACCTGAGGCCAGGTCTCTGGCCCTGATGGAGACTGTAGCAAATGCAGCCTGGAGGAGGCTGAGCCAGCCCTGAACCTGAGCATCCTGAGAGAGGGGGAAGGCTGACCAGGACAATGACCTTGAAATTGGTAAAGAGAAAAATGGCAAATATGAGCTCCTCTTTGCTTCAAAAATTTGCATGACTGTTTGATGGGGAGGACAAAGAGGACGTCACTGAGCTCATCTCCACATGATACCACAGGTCCATCTTCACACAGCTCCAGGGGGTGGGGGGTCACACAAGGTTGAGGTCTCAGCACAGGGGAGGGAAAAAAATTGGACTAGGGAAAAGATACCTGATGCCCTCCAGGACCCATCCCATGTGGGATTCAGCATCCAGAGGGCTGATGGGAGCTGGAGAGGGACGAGGGATCTCATCGCCAGGTGATGGGGTTTGGCAGCAAGCCCTGATGGGAGCAGCAGTGTCCACCCAGAGCAGACACACAGCTAGGAGGAGGGTGTGCAAGAGAGAGCAGAGCCCAGGCCTCAGGGCACAGAGTCACAGCCAAGCAGACTGGAGTGAAGGCCAGCGAGTTCCAGATGGGATGGAGCCCAGTGTTACAGGCCACGTCAGGATGATGAAAACAGAAGAGTCAAGATGACCCCCCTCCCTTCCCGAGCATTCTGGGTCCAGGCCAGGCTGGAGGCGTCTGTGACCTACACAGGAAACAGAACCCTGAGGCTGAGGCTTCGCACAGGCCCTTCAGCTGGTGGGTGCCAAATACACTTAAGCAGGCTGTGGGGGCGATTCAGCCCCTGAAAGCCTTTGAGTGGGAGGATGTGAGCTGAGATGAATGTCCTCTAGAAAACAAGCTCCTGAGAGGGTGGCACAGCCCCTCAGATAGGCAGGGAGTCCCTCCAGCAGGCCATCACTGCAGATGCAGGGCCTGAGGCTCTGGGTGAACCCTTCTGACAAGATGCCACGCTCTGGTCCAGCTCAGCGCCTCCTGTCTGCTGGGGACATTTGCTCCTCTGTTTTCCAGCCACCCTCACAGAGGCCCCAACTTCTGCTCAGCCTGAGCCTCACAGAGGAGGCTCCTCCCACCAGCCTAATCCTCAGGACCTGCTCTGACCCCTCCCCAAAACGCCAAGACCAAGAAATGAGTCCAGGCCTCAGACTGCACAGGGGCTACTGGCCAATGTGCCATGGGGTTTCTCTCAAACCTGAGGCCCCACACTCAACCAAGACTCAGGGAGCATGCTCCACCATCTCCCAGGCCTCCCCCGGAACCAGAAGCAGAACTGGACACAGATGGCTCTGGAGCTCAATCTGAGTTCCCTAGGCACACTCCAGCTGGTATTGGGAGTCCTTCCTCCCCCTGGGACAGTTTTCTCCCCCACACAACTTCCCCTGAGATCATTAGCTCTATTCTCCTGGCCAGAAGACTTACAGAGCTCCCAGGCCCCCAGGTGCCTGGTGCTGGGCACCTGCCTCTCCCATGGACCTCATAAATTGCTGGCACCCAACCTGGATACTTGAGGTCAGTGATCTGCCTGTTCCCTCATTGGAGAGACTTGTCCTACAAGAAGGATAAAAGACCTGGGAAGAGGGTCCCTTCTCTGGACAAAGCCAATTCTGTGTGTTCATTAAACTATTCAGGCCCAGCCCTGCCTGTCCATGGGGTGATGAGAGGACTGGTCACAATCCTCTTCCCTTCTTGTCAACCTCTCCAGGTTAGTTTTCCATTAAAGCCTGTTCCTGAACCCATAAGAATTTTTAGGACTATTCTTGTAACCTGTGACACATGGTGCTTATTACAAAAAGACACACTTGCAAAATGGTGCAAGACATGGGAACTGAGGACTGGGACACAATGGTGAAATTTTTTTTTTTTTTTTTTTTTGGTACTGGGGATTGAACCCAGGTGCACTCCACCACTGAGTCACATCCCCAGCCCTTTCTGTATTTTATTTAGAGAGAGGATCTCATTGAGTTGCTTAGGGTCTCGATAAGTTGCTGAGGCTGGCTTTGAACTCGTGATCCTCCTGCCTCAGCCTCCTCAGTGTTGGGATGACAGGTGTGCACCACTGGTCCGGCCAAAGATGATTTTTAAAGGGACAGAGCATAGAAGAGAAGGGGGATTAAGACACCCAAGGTATTTCTCCAGGCCCTGCCCTGTCCATCTCTGCCCCTGCCCCTACCAGGCAGCTTCCCAGCCCCTCCCCCAACACCTCCTGGGCCTGGACATCTCACCTGGGCTCCACTTTCCAGATTTCATTCTCTCACTTCAACTTCTTTGAAAAAATGCCCAGAAAGATCTGAGTGTTCCTTTTTCTCTAAAATACTGATTAAATACAGTTTCCATGTTTTAATCCAGACTAAAGATACACCTAATGAATGTGCCATTGTCTTTGAGGCCAGGACTCCTTGAAGGCTGGGGTGGTGGTGGTAGAGGGGGCTCAGCCTGGGACAGCTTTTTCGTGTTCCTGGAAGAACATTCCACGGAGCCCTCCCAGGAGCGGGGCCGGCGTGTGGACAGGAGAGAGGATGAAATGCTGAGCCTGCGCTCTGTCCTCAGTGGCCCAGGGCATGGGGATCCCTCATCCATGCTGGTGGCAAGAAGCACTGGGCGCAGGGAGGGGAGCTGGTCAGTGCTGGGGAGGGAGTGGGAGAAGCCTGCTCCAGGGTGGAGCTGGTCCACGTCCACAGAGGGAGGGGAAGAATGAGACCCGAACTGACGCCCACCTCGGGCTGCGCCCAGTGCCAGGGGCTTATGCTGGATGTCTCATGCCATCCCTATGACTCGGCCACTCTACCCCAGCTACCTCGGCCACAGAGATGCACCTGTGCAAGGCACCCTTGGAAAGGCTGCTGTGATGTTGAATGAAAGAAGCCAGAGATGGGCTGGGGCTGTAGCTCAGGGTAGAGCCCAGCATGGGTGAGGCACTGGGTTCGATCCTTAGTACCACATATAAATATAAATAAAATAAAGGTCCATCAACAGCTAAGAAAAAAAAAAAAAAAGCCAGGGACAAGGGCTCAAATTTGGGATGAGGGATGCAGCTCAGTGGTAGAACATTCACCCAGCAAGCTCAAGAGTCTGGGTTCAATACCCAGCACCACAAAAAATAATAAAATAAAATACACACAAGTCTGTGATCACACATGTGTGAATCCCAAACTCAGCCACCTGAGACTTCATGCTCATGGATGCTTGCTGAGGGACAAACTCTGGGAAAGACAAAGAAGTGTTTATCTCAGCTTGGAGTCGGGAGGCTCTTGGTTTGAAAGCGACACAGAATGTTGGAGTGATGGTGGTGTTCCATCTTGTGTCGTGGTGGTGCTTTCGTTGGCTTTGCTTTATAATAATTCCCTTAGTGGTACATTTATTTGTGAGTACTTTTCTGTGTGTTATTTTCACAATTAAAAATGCTTTAAAAACATTGTTGATAACTTTTATTCATTATTCTTCAGATGTGGCCTCTCTAAATTCCCCAGGTTGGCCTTGAATTTGCAATCCTCCTGCCTTAGCCTCTCTTGTAGTTGGGATTACAGATGCGTGCCACCACACCTGGCTATGGTGATAACTTTTGAGCTTAAGTGTTACTAAGAGTTTTGTTTTCTTCCTTAGGACTTACTCACAGATGCAGGTAACTAGGCACATGGTGTGAATATTTTTACAGTTCTTGATACATAATATATACAATATTGTGTCTCACTAATTAGTTTGTATTTCAGTGACTACTAGTAAGTTAGAACATTTTCTCAAGGGTTTGTTAGCTGTTATTTTCTATTTTTACTACTGGATATCCACTGGGGACACCCAGTCATATAGGAAGGGTGCTGCGTCCACATTTTGAGGGAGCAAAAAATCCATGGAAAGGAATATTTGAAAGTTACCAAGGAAGGCCCTGTGTGGTGGCACATGACTGTAATCCCAGGGATGAGGGAGGCTGAGGCAGGAGGATCACAAATTCAAGGTCAGCCTCAGCAACTTGGTGAGGATCTAGGCAATTTAGTGAGACCTTGTCTAAATAAAATATAAAAAGAGTGGGGATGTGGCTCAGTGGCTTAGTGCCCCTGAGTTCAATCCCTGGTTCCAAATATTAAAAAAAAGTAAAAGGTTGGGGGGCAACAGGCAAATAATGGGCAGGTGGCAGCAGTCAGTGGGTGATCTATGCACAATCTATGCATGGGCATTATGCTGGCAAACAGCCTGAAATCTCAGTGGAGAGACAGAGGGCAAACAGCAGGGCATTGGTGTCAGTGAGGGGTGGCTCCTAGAGAAACAGTATTTCCTCTGCTTGAATCCTGAGTCATGGAGTGACAAGGAATGCAGCCTCCATCTAGTTTGCCATCTTGGGTCCCCCTCATCTCTATTCTTAAGTGACAGTTTTGCTGGAAATGTAATACAAAACTGAAAAACACTGCATCACATCTCTTTGATGACATGAAACACTAAATAATCCTGCCGTGCTGTCACTTTCCTCTCATTCTTGTAGATAATCCCTGTTTTTTTTTTAAATCTCTATAACAAAAATTTAGTTTAATCTCTGTTTTGTGCTAAAGTGATGACCCATTTGCTTAGGTTGGTTACTGTTCCAATCACAGGCACAGCCAGTGCCAAATGAGCATCTTGGAGAGTTAGACCAATTAATACATTTAAAAAGATAAAAATAATACCTACAATGCAGGTGATGCAATTAATGCTTAGAATGTAAATGACACATGTAGAATAGGATTCAGAGACCCTGAGGGAGAGTGAGGCAGCCCGTGTCTAGAGGAAGTGGTCTGCGGCTAAGAAGCCTCCTGCTTCCACCCTGGTCAGGCACCTCCCGCCTCAGTGATTCCTGGAGGCACATGATCCTGCTGTGGTTTGTATTGTGACAGTCATCAGAGGTCCACTAAAGTCACACCCAGGCTCCAAGGCTTTTGCTTGCTCGCTTGCACTCTCTCTTTCTCTGTCTCACTGAAATATAAGCATTTCCTGAAATTTCCTCCAAAGCTCATGTGTTGAAGCTTGGTCCTCAAGGTAGAAGTGTTCAGAGGTGTGTTTTGTGAAGTGATTGGGTCATGAGGCTCTAACCTCATTAATGCATTCATCTATTGATGAATTCACAGCTTAGTGTGCTATTGGGAGGTGGTGGAAGCATTAAGTAGCAGAGCCTAGTTTGAAGAAGTAGGATACTGGACAGTACCCTTGAATGGGAGGTTCACCCACAGCCCTTCTCTGTCTGCCTCTCATCCTTTGCTTCCTGGCTGCCATGTGGTGATCAGCTTTCCTCTGTCATGTGTCCTCCCACTTCACCACAAGGGAGCCAAGTGACCACAGAGTGGAACCTCTGAAATCATCAGTCAAAAACAAACAAACAAACAAACAAACAAAAAAAACCCAAAACCTTTCCTTCTTTAAGTTTTTTTCAGGCATTTGTCAGAGCAATGGAAGGCTAGCATATTTACCAACACATACATCAATGCTTTCCAGAGTTGCTCATATCTTTTACCTATTGTCGTTGCTCAATATTTCTCTTTAGCATTCCTTCCTGCCTATCCTTTCTTCAAAATGTTTTGATTTGTATAATAGGCTTGACTCCTCCCTTTATCTTTCATTGAGTTTGAGTATTTTTCTTGGAAGTTACCCAACAGACTTCTCTGTTAACTGTCACTCAGGAATTCCCAGATTATGACCTATGACTATGGTCTGTGGCTTTTGCTTGCTCTCTCTCTCTCTCTCTCTCTCTCTCTCTCTCTCTCTGAAATATAAGCATTTCCTAAACATTGTGCTAATTATTTTTGTTATCATATCTTCAGCAGTAATTCTTTTCCACAAGAATCTATGCATGGTCCCTGAGATGAGGAAGTCTGCTGTTTCATCTGCTGGGAGTTGTAGGCTTCGTCTATTTTTCAGGTGTTTTCTGGCCTCGGAGTTCCAGCACATAGTGTACAGTACAGAATTGAATTCCAGGTTCTCACAGATTGCACCCATGGTTCAGGGCAAGAGAAGCCCCCCACCATGATTTCCCAGGCCAGAAGAGAGCAGATTCTCCTCCAAAATCTACCCCAAACCCTCTCTCAGGGCAGGGTACCTATCTGCTAGAGACCAGATGGAAGTTTCAACCCAATTTCAGCTGTGAGGGCACCCCTGGGGTCCCATGGGCCAAAAGGTGTGGGTCTTAGGGCAGGGCACCTATCTGCTAGAGACTCAAGGGGGGATCCCCAGGGTCCTGTGGGCCAAAAGGCATGGGTCTCAGGGCAGGGTGCCTGTCTGCTAAAGACCAGATGGACAAATGGACAGATTAATGTGGACAGACAGACAGGATTTTACCTCTCTGGAGAATTTAAAGGCTGGTGTTGGATGCAGGAGCAAAATGGCAAAAAGGGGTCTCTGATCCAGAGGTCTGAAGGGTATCGGGAAGGGAGGGAGCAGGGAGAGGGCAGCGGGGTGTGGGAAGGGGTCAGAAAGAGGATGCCTCCTGCACCAATAAAGGACCCTCACAAGCCCTTGCACCATCCACGTGGCATAGGCCTCGAAAACCTAGCCCAGGGTTGGGGTCAGTTTCGGGTCACTCTCTGGCAGCCGATAAGCCAAAGTGGACTTGGGGGTATGGAGGGTCTCTTTCTGCAGGGTAGGGTATGCAGTCAGTTTGGGGATTCAGCCTTAGCGTAAGCAGTGGCTGGGGGGACCCCCTACTCCAGAGAACCATAGGGGTGCCAAACTCTCAACCATCATTTCCAGGTCTCATCACCCTTTAACTTAAGTGCAGGGGAAGGGGACGGGGAAGGGGGAAGGGTCAATTTTATCTTACACCCATTTCTCAGTCAGGGAACCAAAATGTAAGCACAAAAGGAAGGCAGGCAGACCTCAACAGATTCAGAGAAGCCCTTATTCCCTCACAGATATGGGCACCATTCAGATTCAGAGAAGCCTTTATTCCTTCCCAGATTCAGGCACCATTAGGGTCCACTTTCCCCATGGGAAAATGGCCCTTGGTTACAGGGGGATTCTGACTTTATAGAGTATGAGGAGGAGGATGTAATCATTGTGTAAGTGCAGTTTTGACCATCAGGGGCTATTTGTACAGGTTAAAACCAGACCCTGAAGGATGAGTATTCAAATCTTGCCCTTCGTCATTCAGGACTAGGTTGACATGGGGAAGGTCAAGGTTTAGGGCCTAGCATTCCATGCCCGCCCTTTTCCTTTAGGGCTCATTGTTATCAGGAATGCACTGGGAGAGGTTTGATGTTCAGCCAATTTCCTTTCTCACTTCTCGAGCCACACTGTCCATTTTCTTGGGGAGTTATCTTATAAGAATATTATTTCCCATAACCCTTCACATGTAACCAAAGGAGTTTATATCAGTATGTCAAAGAGATACCTGTCTTTTGTTTTCTAATGTATTGAACTGTATTCTTCCCCTCACCCTCCCCTCTGATTGTGGGTTAGCTGTTATACTCCCCAAAAAGATTCTCAAATACCATCAGGAGGGATAGCCAGCCCCACCCTAATCCTTTCCTCTCCCTATAAATGCTGTCAAGAAAGAACTGGTGTGCCATTCCCCGGCACACCGTTTGAGGTGTAAGGGTGGTCATCGCTGGCCAGCTAAAAAATAAAGGCTTCTTTTGGCTTTACATGAACAGCTTGGATGATCTTATTTTTGTTGGGTACAACATTTGGAGGTCCCTCCTACCAAGATTTGATTTCTCCAAGCCCTCACACCTAATTTGGCCTCCTATAATGGTTGCCCAGGAGCCCTATCCTGAATAGAGGGGAGCTCCTGAGAGACATGCCTCAGCCTCACTCTTGGGGGGATACCAGCCCGTCTTCAGGACACTCTTCTGGATGAAGCCACCTGGTATCCTGTCTGTTTCAGTGAGTCAGCTATCTGTATCTGGGGGACATGGTCAGACTGGACTCAGTTGCTTACACCAGTTCCAGGTCAGGGTCAGACATCACTCCTGTCCATTGGTAGGCCTCCTCATGAGGCCCAGTCTGGTGGGCCTTCACATGGGGCCCAGTCCAGAGGGCCTCTGTGTGGGGCCCAGTCTGGTGGGCCACCATGTGGGCCTAGTTCGATGGGCCTCCATGTGGGCCTAGTCCGGTAGGCCTCCCTGTGGGGCGTAATCTGGTCATTTTCTGTCTGTTTGTACTGGTCTTGTCCATGTAGTTCATCGCCATTTGTGTTTTCTGTTTTTGCTTTGCTTTGTCGCATCTCTCTCCAAGACAGTCTACTATGGGAGAAAATCAGTCAACCATGTGACCCACTGTTCTTCCTAGTTTTTTAGATAATTTTCAGGACTTCCAAGAACGTGCGGCTGACTCTGGAGCTTCTGTTAATAGATATAACTTAAGAAACTTTCGTGAATCAGAATGGCCCATTTTCAAGGTTGATTGGCCCCCTCAGGGAACAACCAACCTCCCTACCACCCTCAAGGTCCAAAAGGCCATCTTTGGGTGGCCAAATCATCCTGACCAGGGCCTTACATTCAAATTTGGATTAACATACTAACGGTTAAGTCAAAATGGCTTAAGCATTGCCTTTCAGATTCCTTGTCCTCTTGTTTGGGAACTAGGAGATGTCACACCCTTTTGGTGACAAAGGCCAGACCAGATGCAAGACCCACCTGGAATGACTGCCAACAGCTACTGCAGACCCTGTCCCTCTTTCTTTCTGGGGAGCAAAAATGGGCACCCATCTGCTACTTAACTGCACCTAGTGTTGCCTCCATCCTTCAAGACTCAGGTAACTCTGCCAAAGCCATTTCCTACTTTGTTGTCTGAGATTCCAGCTGCTGCTTAGTTTACTGTGTTAGACTTAAAAGATGCTTTTTACATACCTCCAGACTGTCAATCACAACTTCAGTTTGCCTTTGAGGAAACAAATAGCAAATCACAACTAACCTAGACAGTATTGCCTAAAAGATTTTAAATAGCGCTGTTCTGGATAAATCCTAGCTAAGGACTCAACAAGCTTCAGACATAAAACATCTATAATTGTTTTGCAATACATAAATGACACCCTTTATGTGCCTCCACCCAGGAGGAACAACAAAACCCTGTTGCAGAGTTCTTAAGCATTCAAACCTGTCCTGATAAAAATGGTTAAAATGCCCTAGGCCTCAGGTTTCTGCTGGAACCAGATCTCAAATAGAACTTACATTGAAATAATAGAGGAAGCCAAAAGCCCAGTAGGAGACCAATTTCCAACCCAGGGAAAAAAACAAAAAAGAGTGTTTTAGTTGAGAATCATTAACTACTGAGTACTTGTTGAGCTCATAACTTTTGATCAGTCCTATTTTTTATTCAACTTAGGTTTTTGAACATCTTTTTACATTGCAATAGTGATAAAAACCTACAAGGCCTTTGGTTTTTGTTTAAGTGTATATTGTGTTGTCTTGTGCATCCAAAAATCATGGACATGATATTAGATTGACATAGAAATGGCTCAAAGGAATTAAAATTTTAAAAAATGAGTCTAGATATATTTGATTCACGTAATTTAAAAGGCTCAATTCAAATTTGGTAAATAAATAAAGGTAAGATATATTTAAGGTCACAAGTGTCTAGGTGGTCAAATTAATAAAATGTTGATGTTTGTAAAATGCGTAATATCAATTGTTTTTTAGGACTTTTCTTCCATAGGAAAGAGATGGCAAATACTATTCAATATACCTGTCTGATCTTGGTTTTTACAGTAAAATGGGTAAATTAGATTTGATACATATACAACTAATCAAATATGTGTAAGAGTCACTCAGGCTAAAGGACATGAAAGAGTTAAATGGTAGGAGAGGGTTAACTAAAAGAAGCCAGAAAATAGCCCAGAAAAGATAATGAGACCTCCACCGGCATCTTGTTGTAATTCTGTAACTAAGACAGATAAGGGGAACTGAGCTTGGGAGCTAACCTTGTGTAAACATCACCAAATTGCTAGTAAATCCATAAGCTGTGAATCCATAAATTGTAAATCCATAAGTTGTTCACCCAAGGAAACTGCCCATTTGCTTACTGTTATAAAAAGCTTGCCGTACTTTGGCTCGGGGCTCTCTGCCTCCGGCCTGCTGTTAGGACATGTAGGGAGCCCCAAGCATGCTTGGACAATAAACCCTGTGCGTGTTGCATGAGAAGGTCTCTTGGAGTCTTCCTTCGCGGGCGGTGGGTGTCTCGACCCTAACATATGTTTGCTAGAGACACCTGCTTAATTTATAAAGTTAAAATGTTGATGAATAACATCGAGTACTCTTAACACCTTAAATTCCATGGGGTAACATACTTTAACATTATTGGTGTTTCCATAGGTTGGTAAATAAAAAGGGTTTAAAATTGTTTTATATCATCACTAAAAACAAGCTTACTAAGAGTGAAATCCTAATAACTACAATTCTATACACAAAGGGATCCAAAAGTTTCAACTGTGATTCAATTAATGTACTATAAACAACATCAATATTTCATCTTATTAAAATGGAATAATTTGCCGGGCGCGGTGGCACACCACGCCTGTAATCCCAGTGACCCGGGAGGCTGAGGCAGGAGGATCAGGAGTTCAAAGCCAGCCTCAGCAACTTAGTGAGGCCCTAAGCAACTCAGTGAGACCCTGTCTCTAAATAAAAAACACAAAATAGGGCTGGGGATGTGACTCAGTGGCCAAGTGTCCTTGAGTTCAATCCCCGGTTCCAAATAAATAAATAAATAAATAAATAAATAAATAAATAAAATGGAATAATTTATCTAAATTCAGAAATTTCATAGGAGTTGTTTTAGAACATGAACAAACAGGAGTCAACAGATTGGAAAGGGAAAATAGATGCTTCTAGGTGTGAAAATATATTCAGTAAAAGGAAAAAGAAAATGTTTCTGGGTAAGAAAATCTGTGTGTAAGTAAAGGGCAAATTCCAACAAGATTTTGTGTAACTAAGTGGTCATATGTATGTGAGACCATCAATTAGACACTGTTTAAGGTTTTTAAAATGACAAGGATTTCCTTAAAAACACTGATTCATTCTTTTTTTTGTTTTTTGTTTGTTTGTTTGTTTGTTTGCAATATCAATCTTTATTATGAAAATAAACAGCCATCTTCAATGGGGATAACAGAACCCATTAAGCATATGTTACCTAGCCTACAAGTTAACTTTGGCTTCTAGGTCAGCCAGATCTCCAATGCATCATGAGTATGGACTCAAGTTGGTGACAGAGAAACAATGATGTGGATAAAGAGGACAGCATTCAAGGGTTCCTTTCAGGGTAACTGAAGACTTCTTCTGAGATCTTGCCCTCAGTCTGGAGCATAATGAAGACCTGACCAGCTTTGTTGTAGTTCCACTATTGTCCTCAAGGCATTTCTGAGACCATTCGAGTTTCATCCCAGACTGTGTAGAGAAAACCTTCACCATTTCCTGCTGCTCCTGGGAGAGGGTAGGCATGGAGGTGGGACACAGTGCAGGCATTGGGATGGAGAAGGAACTCTGGATCTCATCAGGGCTGGCATTCCTCACAATCAGCTCATCCATCATGATGCATATACTTGAATTGCTAGTAGGGATAGCAATGAAGGTTTGGGTGAAGGCATGAGCACATCCTTGAGACTTTCCTTCTGCTTCCTTGAACACCCCATTCACAGAGAAGCAGAGCATTACTTCTGTCTGAAACCATATATCTACCATAAGGCAACTGAAGTCATGCTCAGTTTTGGGCAACACACTGAGGTAGTCGACAATGCCATGTTTTGTGTGTTTCAACAGCTGTCTCTGCATGTTAGAATCCTTGAGTTTCTTCATATTCCTACTATACTTGAAGCACTTGCACAAGCTATTTGGGTCTGGGTCCTCGGGGTTGAAGGGAATGGTCAGGGAGAAGCAGTCCTCATCATGATAAGTACTAAGTACCCTGTTGATCTCCATAGTCATAAATAAAGTAATACTCCTGCAGGAATTGCAGAACTAGATTCTTTAAGGTCTCAGATCATTTATAGCTTTCCATGCAGGGTTTCATTAACTTGGGGGAATCAGGGTCAAGGACAACTGCAGTGGATAAGTCCTAGCCATCCAAGCGTAGCAACTTGGGGAAATAATCCTGGATGGCGCTTACATACACAGACTGGTTCAGGATGGCACTACAGAAGGGATTCCCTTCTAGTCACAGCTCTTCCAGCTTCAGCCCTTTCAGCTTGTCCAACTCCTTGGGGGTCCTTAGATCATTTTTGGAGAGGTTCAGGATCTTGACTTTGGGAGCCTTCTCTATAAAGTCAGACAGGCCATCCAGCTGGTACAGTTTGTTGTTTTGCAAGTTCAAGGACAACAGCTCAGGGAAATTCTTTTCAGTGATCTGCAGGGTGGCAAACATGCAGTTTCTTCAATTTGGGATCATGTCAATGTCATGGCCCACCAAGTCTGAATCAAAACGAAGCTTGAAGGTTGAGAACTTGTTGGGAGACATCATATAATTTGCTTATAGTCAGCTTTAGTTGCTCCATTTGTTCTGGTGTGAACTTATTCTGCATAGAGTAGGGTACAGCAGAAGCATTGACAAAGACAGATATCTTTCAGTTATCCTCATCACAAATCTTATAGCTGATATCCTTCAACTCAGAAGCAGTTTTAACATCCTGGACAAAGAACCGGGCCTGATTTCTGATGTAGTGGAAATTAACCGCTGTGAAGGGGACACTGCAATGACTCTGTACTATATTTATTAGCCATGGCTTGTCATACTATCTCCCATATGGAATTGTGACCTTGAACCAGTTCCCCATGGCTTCTCCTTGTGTGTCTTCTCCCATTTCTCCCTCTTCAGGTTTTGTATCTTTCCGCACAGTAATTTGGATTTGCTCTTCATTATGCCATTTCCCCCTCTTCTTGTTGCGGTGGGTGACTTGAGTGCTTATTTCCACATTTTGATCACCCTCCTGGAGTTTTGAAGGAAGCAGTTCATACCCAGTATGCTCATAAGGAAGATTCCTCCTGCCACGATTACCCTGGGAAAATTTCCCCCCTTTCTCTCTTCCTCCAACAGCACTGCTATCATCACTGTTTTCTGAAACTTCATTTCTGTTTGTCCCACATTTCTCTATTGGTTGATCACAGTTTTGTTGTTGCTGTCTCTCAGACTTAGTGTTTTGCAGAATAACCTTGGAAGTGCTGACCGCCTGGCGCTTGTCTGGAGAGGGCCGCATGATGCCAAGATCCGAGCTACCTCAGAGATCAGGCGAGCTCAGTTTTCACGTACTGAGAGGGCTGAAAAACCACTCATTTACTCTTAACGTTGTGTCTATTAAGTTTTATTCTTTAGAGCAATTAGTCTTAAAAATTGGGGTTTATACAATTCTGGTCAAATAACTATTAAAGTATTGCACTACATTACAGAGTCTAAATTTTCCTTTAAAAAAAACTAAATTTGATTAACATCAAGATGATTGTGCTCTTGCTCTTCTTTGTATATCAATGTGTCCATATCTTCCAGGTACACAAATCTTTAGAGTAGAAAATTTATCAAGCTGCTGCTCTTCAAATTAAACTTATCTGTGTTGATAATTTCAAAGTTATAAGAATAGCAAATTATATTGGGCACTTATTTTTATCATTTAGTGTTCTATAACAGAACCTGCTATCAATAGGGTATATGTAAATTTGTTACTTTTTACATTGAGATCAAAATTTAAATGCAAACATATTTAAAGTTAGTGAGAGCCTGATTTGTTTAATGGTTAATATCATGAAACATTAAAACATTTGGCCACCTTGCCAGACAAAAGGAAAGTCAGACACTGTCAGCCTTTCCTTGAATTGTTTTAAATGTAATATATTGTGTTAACAACCATTCACATAGACTCAGGAGACAATACATGTAAACTGTGTAAAATGACATTCTAAGAGGAGGCAAAGATAACTTCAAAACTGGAACACTTTACCTAAGACTGTAAAAAGCCCTGCCTTACCTGAGATAAACTCTGACTCCCACCCTGCTACAAGTCAGAATGTCTCCAAAATAAGCCAGCTTTCAGCTCATTTAAAACTACATTCAAAAGATTTGTTGTATATACATTCAAAAGATTTGTTATATTTGTTATTTGTTTTTTGTTATAAAGTTATTGTGATATCAAATAGGGAATATAATATATAACTCAGGCAGAATTTAAGATGACTATTACACAAACTATATATGTTATTACTGTTAATTCTATTTTGTATTTTCCTTGTAAGCTCTATAACCGATGCCTGATTAATGTTTTTAAGAAGTACTGCTTCAAGAACAACCTAAATTAATTCGAGATACTAAGCCATCACTTACAGAACAGATAAGATAATATAGACCCCAGTTAAATAGAAGGGAATAAATAACTGTAAAGTTATAGACAGTGAAATTAAAGCCCAGTACTCTTACTTTATAACTGGTGGAACTGCCTTGCTCTATGTTTAAGATCAAACTTAGAGATTGAGATTAAAACAAAGGGGCCAAGAAAAAACAGTATTTGGCTCTTGCCCTCAGAGTCAGCCTGCATCCAGGGAATGATAGAGCTTCTCTAAGGAGCTTTGCAACTCTGGGCCACACAACTTCCTGATCAGGGAGATTGATGAGACTCACA
This sequence comes from Glaucomys volans, assembly GCA_020662805.1. Classification (NCBI taxonomy): domain Eukaryota; kingdom Metazoa; phylum Chordata; class Mammalia; order Rodentia; family Sciuridae; genus Glaucomys; species Glaucomys volans. The sequence continues at coordinate 53,626 of JAJEJO010047793.1, forward strand.
AGAGGGTGAAAAGCCAATCAGTGCACCTGCTACAGAGGAGGCTCATTGAAAAGGGAGAACCATCCCTAATGCTGCCAAGGGAAGCCACCTCATCAAGGAGACCCTACCTAGCAAAATGCAAGCACTAAAGGAGCTAAGAAGCTGCTCACAAGCTCCCCACAAGTGACCCTACGGGAACTCAGCTGACTCTTAAGAGAGGAATAGGTCAATTTGACCAGCTTGATCTTAAACACCTAGAACAACAGCTAAAACCAAACCATAGACATTCTTGGGCATTTAAAAGAAACAATAGTTTAATGTAACTTAAGATGTAACTGTCAAAGTCTGAAATTTTAGTCAGCTTAAGGTCTACAGATCTTCTGAAGCTACACAGGTAGGTTTGATCTATGTTTGCTAGTATGATTACCCAGCCCTAAGTAACAAGAATATAAAGATCTCTACAAAATACATGTTATGCCAATAAAAGAATATTTTTTTTTACAAAAATCAGATGACATTAAGTAGCTTAACTATTTTCTGGGGATATCAATGACATTAAAAATTAAATGTTTTCAGCAACTTAGCGAGGCCCTAAGCAACTCAGTGAGACCCTGTCTCTAAATAAAATACAAAATAAGGCTGGGGATGTGGCTCAGTGGCCGAGTGTCCCTGAGTTCAATCCCTGGTTCAAAAAATAAAAAATAAAAAATAAAATAAATAAATAAAAATTAAATGTTGTGTTTACATTCCTGAGAACTCTGACAATGTTAAAGTTCCCAGATAAAGGCCTTGACCTCTCCAGCCTTTGTTAGGCCTGGTTGTGGGAACTTCTTCTCAGCTTTTCCACCTCCTGGTGAGAGATTGATTTCTGTCATTATGATATTCACTGACATGTTCCAGATGCTGCAACATTTACTCTGTATTACTCTCATTTCAGTACTCATGTCTTTTTGTTTCTCTCTCATAGAAGCACCCACCCCCAGATTGCTGTGCCCTCTTCAATTCCCCTCAGTGCTTGACAAGGATTCCACTGAGTTATAAAGATGTTTGCAAGGTCTCATCTTCCTGGGAATTGGGGCTGCTGTTTCCTGTTGTCTTGTTTAATTTGCCAATGCGTGGGAAAAATATTACATTGGATTTCTGGGAATTCTAGGATCTTAGGGGATTTAGAACACAAGAATCAAACATCTAATCATACTGGATATAATCAAGAAAGGCCCTTGTTCTGGGGTGATAAAAGTATAACTTGGAAAGAATGCTATTTCCAGCAACTTATGCTAAATGGCACTGCAGATGGTGACTACTCTCAGATGACCTAGGGCAGAAAAACACGTTGTTAACTCCAGACAAACAAGTCACAAACAAAGCTGTTAAGGCTAGAAAAATAGTCCCAACAATTCAGACATCATTTGGTAATGCTTATTTGGTTAATGGGAAATCATGGTATCCTCCTAGGAAACCAGCTTCTGGTCCCTTAGATTTAGACCCCCCTTTATCTCCAACTGGCAGAATACACCTTGGTTGGCATCAAGTATATTATAATGAAAAATGTGCATGGAAAGCTCATCTCCCCCTTTTTAGAATATTTAAAATATGTAAAACGCTGGTGTTTGCTTAGTTACTCTGAAGAGTTTTCTTGGGCAAGACAGGTTAATGCTTACAGGGCAAAAGCAGGAGGTGTAATCTAGCAAGAGCTATTGTTCCTATTAAACTAATTATTAACCACATAGTGTAAGCTTATATGTTGTTCATAGAAATGGCTTCTGTGCATGACGTTCCCAGTAATATACAAAGTAGAACTAGTTAAAGATTATATAGAAGAATACTTTAAAACATTATGAAGAGTTGATAATATTTAATCTGCTAATACAGTTTGCCTATTGTCTTGTAGTTTGCGTTGGTTTCCTTTTGTGTGGCCTTCAGATGTTGTGCTCAAGCTAGAAGTTAACATATAGAAATGGTGTGTGGAAAAAATAAACTTAGAACAGAACTTAGCCTCAGATCATTGAGTCTGTGTTGCTTTGTTCTCCACCTCGCAGACGCCATCCCACTCACCAGACACCACCACGACCCTTGTGCTGGGGCTGAATCCGGCACCAGATGACTTTACAACCTGCTCTTCCCAAGCAGACTTCTACCCTGGACCCCTCGATTGACCAGATTTCTAAAAGGAACTTCAAACTGCTTGCCCCACTCTGCCCCTTTCCAGCTCGAAGCAGCCAGAGCCATCAGCGCCTCCTCTCCTTACAGCAGTGAAAAGTTCCTAATTGAGGGCATGCAATTAGTGTAGGATAGGGAATCTGGTCAAATTGAGGAATGGAAGCCATCAGAGTCTGGGAAGTTGGAGAATGAAAACCACATTGTACTTACTACTAGCTGTAACCCCCATTGTGATGCTCGCTGAGTGTCCCTCTGACTATTCTCCGAATGGTATTTTCTATGCCTACACACACTCCAACTAGTTTCCTAAACAAAGATTTGTTAGTGTGGATAAGACCAGTGGGGAATGTTATACTCCCCAAAGAGATTCTCAAATACCATCAAGAGAGAGAGTGCCCTTCAATAGATGAATGGATAAAGAAACTGTGGTATATATACACAATGGAATATTACTCAACCATAAAAAAGAATAAAATTATGGCATTTGCAGGTAAATGGATGATGTTGAGACTGTCATGCTAAGTGAGATTAGCCAATCCCCAAAATCCAAAGGCCAAATGGTCTCTCTGATAAGTGAATGATGATGCATAATGTGGGATGGAAGGGTGGCAAGAATGGAGGAAGGATAGATAGCATAGAGGGAAGGGAGGGGTGGGGTCAGGGTGGGGGGTAAGAATAATAACAGAATATGTGACAGACATCATTGCCCTGCTTACATGTATGAATGCACAGATGGTACGACTCTACTTTGTGTACAACCAGAGAAACAATAGCTGTACACCATTTGTGTTCAATGGATCAAAATTAAATTAAAAAAAGGAAAGAGATTTGGCCCCCCCTAATCCCTTCCCTCCCTAAAGCCTCACCCTAATCCCTTCCCCTCCCTATAAATGCTGGCAACAAAGAACTGGCTCGCGATTCCCCGGCACACAGCTTTTAGGTGTAAGGATGGTCGTTGCTGGCCAGCTAAAAATAAAGGCTTCTTTTGGCTTTATGTTGGCAGCTTGGATGATCTTATTTTCATTGGATATAACAAGCTTCCACGGATGAGAGAAAACATTCAACCTTTGGCTTTTGGAGACCTAATTTTCCCATGCACATATATGAAAACAACACAGTGAATCCCACCATCATGTACATCAATAAGAATGGGGTCCCAACTAGAATAAGATACATCCCACGTTTGCATAATTGTTTCAAAATGGATTCTACTGTCATATATAACTAAAAAGAAAGAATGAAAATATTTTTAAAAATAAAGTGTTCCTTTTTCTTCACAACCTCGATTACTGCCATTCTAACTGGAGATGAAATGTGTAGTTTTACTTTGCATCTTCTTGATTGCTAAAGATTTGAATGTTTTTCTCATATATCTTTGGGCATTGAACTTCATCTTTTGAAAAAATGTCTATGTAACTCAATTGCCCAATTATTGATTGGGTTATCTGGATTTTTCTTTTCTTCTTTTTTTAGCAAATTAAGACTCAGGAAGTGAAGGAGGTCATATGTTTTATATTATATGTGGAAACTAGAGAGAAGTAAAAAAAAAGAGTACAGTGAGTAGAGAAAGGAAACTAGGGGAAGGGAAGGGGAAGGGCAGCAGCTGGGAATGAAATTGATAAAATCATGTTATGTGCATGTACAAATATGTCACAATGAATCCCTCTACTATGTGTAGTCATAATGCACCAATTAAAAAAAAACTACCAATAAATAAATCTAGAGATACTAAAAAATTATTCCTCAATCCTGGTTGCATTCCTTTTAAAAACCAGATCTAGTCCCTACTTCCACCCCCACAAATTCTGATTTAATTGTGTCTGTGCTGGGCCTTAGATACTGAAATTTAAACAATTGTGCTTCTAAAATGCAGTCAGGATTGAGTTGCTTTAGCTGAGTTTCCCTAGGTCTTTGCTAATCAAAGTATGGTCTAAGCAGGTATCAGCATCAATTCACAGCTTGTTAGACATGCAGAATCTCAGGCCTCACCCAGCTACTGCATCAGAATACATATTTAACAAGATCCCAGATGATTCCTAACTGATCACAGTAAAGTTCTGTCCTAGGTGTATTTGGGGGGAGTGAGGACTTTGCTAAGTTGCTGAGGCTGGCTTTGAACTTCAATCCTCCTGCCTCAGCCTCCCCGCTGTCCTAGGCATTCTGCTGGGCCTTCCTTTCTCAAAGTTATTGAGGCCCCTTAGGTGTGTTTTCAGTTGCCTCCTCATGGTTCCATTTGCCCTCAGTGGTCAAGTCAACCTATGAGGGTTTCCTGAGCATCAGCAAGCCAGCTGTGAGGAGAGGTCTGGCAGTCTCCACTCCAGGAGCCCACATGGCACCAACTGTATACCAACTGTATGGAAGAAGAAACCCTCTCCTCTCCCCAGCTATGAACTTCCATCTTGAGGGGCTGAGTGCAGTAATTCTCACAGTGCCTCTGAGCCAGGAAGCCCAGCAGGTTTTCCTAGTTCTGCCCTCAAGCAAGACCAAGCTCTCTTAGGAGCTCAGAGTCTCAGCCCCTGTCACCAGGATCCCCAGTGCTTACCTCATCTAGGCAACTGTCACTTGACTGTTTCACTGATGGAGATTCCTGAAGAGCTGGCTCTGCACCTGCTGTTGTTTTGTTATGGAAAAGTCCTTTAGGGATTTCGCTTCCCCCCCCCCCCCCACCTCAGGTACTGGGAATTGAACCCAGGGCTTAGCACAAGTTACATCCCCAGCCTTTAAGCCTCTCAATTTCATGAAGTTTTGGGATAGCTCATAAAGTCACATGGTTCAAAATTCCAAAGGCTCAGGACCACTGACCCTGAAAAAGGCTTTTTTCCTTTCCTGCATTTTCCTGTGCCCTTTCAGAGACATTCTACCAAATGCAGAGAAGGCGTATGCAAAATTCCCCTCCTTTGTTGCACAGATGCTAACATACTAGGCCCCTGATCTCACCTTTCTTTTTCTTAACGGTGCATCTTAACTATGATTTTATAGCTGCCTTGACTTTGCAAGGCTGCGTGGGATTCCACTGTATTGCTCTGTCGATTTTGATCCTCTGCTGTTTCCAACTAATGACCATCTTAAGTACTCTCACCATTTTCCCTTTGAGTGCATGTGTTGCAATATTCTTCCTAATTTGTGAGTTTTTTCTAATTCTTTATAGTGTTTTTGCCATGAATAACATTTTTATGTTGTCAAATTGATTAACTTCTCCTGGCTTCAGAGGCTTTTTATTGTTTTTGTGTTTGCTTTTGTCACATAAGGTTTTCCTACTCTCAGTTGTTTAAAAAAAAAAAAAATCCTTCTTTGGTTTTTTTCATTTTAATATGTTTAAGGTTTTGTGTGTATGATAATTTCAGCAAAGCAAAATATGCCTAGAATTCACCATTTTAATCATTTAAAATGTGCAATTCGGTGTTTTTCAGTACATTTACAATGCTTTACAGTCACCACTGTAACACTCGTGAAAGGTGGGTAAAGCTTCCGAAGGCGGCGGGTGGCAAAAAGGAGTTCGCTCACCAGAGTCAGAAAAAAGTGGTAGCTTGATTTTATTGGAATGTGTGTCCGGGGTGAAATCTCCAGCCCGCGGGGTGAAAGTCGGAGTGGGAGAGCCAGGAGAAATCGCAACATGGCTTCGGCTGTTCAGGGTTTTTATACAGAGGAAGGGGGTCAAGGGGTCCTTCCCAGGAAAAGGTGGACCCAAGGTGGACGTCAGGGTCAGCAGATCTGCCTCATTGGTCACTACTGGCACAGTGTGTTGCTAGGTGACCTTGCTCCCTCCCCCTGCAGCTGCCCAATTGACCTAACATTCCGACCTTCTTGGTGATATAGGGCGCCGGAGTCTGTCTGGCTACTTCCTGCATGGTTGGGGGCATCGTGGGAAAAAAGATTTGGAGGTCTATGTCGGTGGGGAGGAGGCTGTCAGGGTGCAGGAGCATTTGGTTGTGTGTCATTCTGGCAACCTCACTCAAGCAGCTCTGGGCAAATTCAGATGCAGGAGAGTTTTCTCAATGAGTCCAGTTTCTCAGTCTGGTTTCATTGATGCATTAGTAGTATTCTTCCTCTAGGAATAGGCATGTTTCTCCTCTGTTCGCTGTCAGAAGACCTAGTGCTCAGCGGTTCTGTAAGAAAACTTGGGTAACAGATGTTATTTGTCTCTGTAGGGATACCAGGGTTTGAACAGGTCAGATTAATTCAGCTTCATTATACAGAGTCACTTGAGGAACTAAAGAGGAAGGCACACAGAAAGCAATGGGCATATTGGGATCTAATTTTTGTCAGAGTACCATTACATCAGAAGGAGAATCCTGGAGGAGCAACCGTGGGAGAAGAGACCTGTACAGTTTGGTTGCAAGGTGCTGAGTTAGAGAAAGTGTAACAGTACGCAAAGTTCTCTGAGGAGTTGTAATAAGGGGAACTCTCTCTAAAGGTGAGTAGGGGTTCTGTGAGCCTGTGAGGAAGTGTTAAGGGGGGTACTCATAGGAACGGCTGTTAGCAGGGTCCAGTCCAAACCTGCACAAAGAAAACAATCTGAGATGTTATTAACTCTGGAGAGTTTGAGAAGTCAAAGACCTTGATGTATCAGAATAAGACCTGAGAAAGGATTAGCATTAGGGTGAGTAGCTGCGTTGATTTGGCATTGGATTTCCTTTTCCTGCTCCTGGATGGTTAGGTGAAGCTGAAGAACCACCTGAATCTTCAGGTGATGTTGAGGCTTCTGGAAATTAGTTGAACAGTCTGAGAGGTGAAGGCTAGACCGTTGTCTGACTGGATGGATGCAGGAGGTCTGAATCTGGGAATAATGTGCTCAAAGAGGATAGCAGGCAATGTCAGCAGTTTCCCTGGGGGTAGGGAAGGTTTCTATTTAGCCTGAAAAAGTATCAACCAAGGTAAGTAAGTAAGGGAGCTTTTTGCTTCTGAGCATATGAGTGAAATCAATCTGCCAGTTTTCACCTGGAAGAATATTCACGGTCAGCTGTCAATACCTAAAGGATATAGGATCCTCCCATGTGAAGGCAAAGAGGTTATAGGAGTCAGGGTAAAGAGGAACTGTAAAGAACGCATCTTTAAGATCTAGGACTATGAAGTGAGTGGTTGAAAGGGGGATGTGAGAGAAAAGAGTGTAAGGGTTTGAAACCACTGGGTGGATGGGAAGAGCTGCCTCATTAATTAGGCGGATGACCTGGACCAAGCGATAGGCTCCTGAGGGTTTACATACAGGCAATGTAGGAGTATTACAGGGGGAGTCAGTAGGGATGAGGAGTCCCTGAGTAACTGACCTATGATGGGTTTAAGTCCTTCCTGGAAACTGAGGACATGAAGGAAACTTAGAATGAGGTTTCAGTTAGATAAGGACTGGCTTGTGGTGGGAGGTGATGAGTGGCTTGGAGGTGTCCCAGACTTGGGGGTCAACCGGGCCTGGGGGTAACAGTACAAAAGGTGGTGTGGGAGAGCAAGAGAATGTAAGAAACAGAGTTAGAAGAAGGTGAGTATTAATACGCTTGGGAAAAAGTTATAGGGTGGCTCCCAGAAGTTGGAGAACATCTCTGCCTAGGAGGGGGACTGGACAGTAGGGAATAACCAGGAAAGAGTGTGTGAAAGAATATCCTTCCAGGGTACAGGCTAACTTAGCTGTTCTGTTTGGCAAGGAGGGTTTCCATCAATTCCCATAACCGAAATCTGGGAAGCAAATAAAGGCCCAGAGTGGGCAGGCAAAACAGAATAGGCACCTCCTGTGTCCCTGTGGTTGCCCTGGGCTCAGCAATCCTCAAGTTCAGGCTTCTTCAGTCTTCTTTGAATCCCAGCAGTTGAGGTGAAGGCACCACCTGGCTGGTCACACCCCTGCATAGAGGCGCTAGGGAGGGGCCAGCCATAGGGTAGTCAGTTTTCCAGTGTGTCTTGCTTGTTTGCTTGTGGAGACGACTTGGTTGGGGTCATAGCTTGACCCTGGCGGAGAGGACAGCTGGTCCTCCTTTGGAGTTCTTGCTGGAGCAGGCCACAGATTAACTACCAGGGACTGGACTGGAGTGTTAACTTTTTCTGTAAATAAGCCTGCCTCTCAGGCATTGTACTTTAAAGGCCATTTTTACCAGATTTCGGATAGGGGTTGGTGGACTTCTGTAAGGCAGTTCTGGATTTTGGGTAATTTCCCTCACTTAATATAAGTAAAGGAGTCAGAGAAAGATGAAAATGAGTGAGGAATTAAGAAAGCATATTTGGAATTAGGTGGTGGTGGTTTTGTATTTGCACTGCATAAGCGGCTTTGCAGCATCCATCAGGTTTCAGCACATAGCGGCTTCCACAAGGTGAACATACGACTTCTAGCACATGTGGACACGAAAGGGCAAAGGCCAAAGAGACAAGGGAAGAGTAGCAGTTCGCAGGAGTGTTTGGAAGCCCAGCCCCACACGCGGGGTTTGGCGGGGGGAACAGAGAAGCGGTGGCTCTATGCTGCACCTTTGTGGAGGTGGTGAGCGAAACGGCGGGAAAGTGCTTTTTTGCAGTGCTGGTTGCGAGGGTTGTGCTGGCGGAGGGGTGAAATAGCCAACTCCGTGTTTGGCGGAGTCCCATGCAGGTTGCAGAGGGGGTGAAGAGATGGAGACATGCGCGCTGAGGCATGGAACACAGAGGCGGCAGCAGGAGGAAAGACAGAGGGAAGAGGCGCGTGCACAATTGATAGACACCCTGTCTCGGCCAATGCCAGCACAGAAGCCGAGAGGCGGGAGCAAAGGGCATTTCTGGTGTGTCTGAAAAAACATGGAGGAAAAGAAAGCGGGTGATTTAAGTAGGGAAGCGTACAGAAAAAGGAGAGGCGGGGGCGGGACACAGATTTCAATAAAATCAAGGCTCCACGTGTCTGTTTAGTGAAATTACAGTAGCGGTGACCAAAAGGTTACACAGTCCCTGCGGTTTCGGCGGAAGCCGAGGGGCGGGAGCAGAGCATTTTCTAGAATCCTCCAGCTTACTCCGGGAGTGAAAAGGGCAGGACGGGCGTCCCCCTCTGGCTGTGTTCACCCGAAAAACGGAATGGACCAGCCATGGATCAGGACGTCTCCTGGTCCACGGGGGCCCAGAACGGAGAAAATGGGGGGCTAGCAGAGTCTGGGACGTCTCCCAGGCTTCCGTGCCCAACGGCGAGGGGTCTGTGGCGCACATGACTTACGGACAGACCCGACCGGTAACAGGAGAGTGACTAGAAAACTAGAAAAGGCCACTTACCCAGTTCTGGTCCTTTTGGAGGAGAGAGTGGACCTCAGTAGAAGTCCGAGCTCTCTCCGGGGTTTCCAGCACCAAATGTAAAACTCGTGAAAGGGGCGGCGTGGCCCGGCAGGTAAAGCTTCCAAAGGTGGCGGGTGGCAAAAAGGAGTGTGCTCGCCAGAGTCAGACAAAAGTGGTAGCTTGATTTTATTGGAATGTGTGTCCAGGGCTAAATCTCCAGCCCCCCAGGGTGAAAGTCGGGGTGGGAGAGCCAGGAGAAATCGCACGTGGCTTTGGCTGCTCAGGGTTTTTATACAGAGGAAGGGGGTCAAGGGGTTCTGCACAGGAAAAGGTGGACCCAAGGTGGACATCAGGGTCAGCAGGTGTGCCTCATTGGTCACTTCGGGCACAGTGTGTTGCTAGGTGACCTTGCTCCCTCCCCCTGCATCCACCCAATACGACCTAACAACCACCACTGTCCTTTTCCAGATAGAAATTTCCAGATTTAAATCTTTGGTCCTTGTGGAATTTATTTTGGCTAAAGGTCTGTGGAAGTGAATCCAACTGGCTTTGTTTTGTCTTTTCTTCCTGATGAGTTGCTAGCCGTCTCAAGACTGTTCATTGCATCTTTCTCTATACTTTGTCTATTCAATGCACCCTTAACCCCCTGCCATATGGAAATGTTTTTACATATGTTTCAGTATCTTCCAGATCTAGCCCTTCTGATTATGCTTATATTTTGGAATATTTTTGGAAGTTTTTGCCTCCTTCTTCCCTATAAGGAATCTGCTTGTCTGAAATGTTTTTAATCCTCCTAGGTTTTTTTTGGTAGGATCATAGCTAATTTATAGATTAACATCAATTGAATGTACTTTTGTATAATTTAATTTTCCTACTAGAGAAATCACTATCTTTTACATACTTCCTATTGTATTTGTTAATAGGCATTTTATTTTTCTAGTGCCAAAACAACTTTCTGGTTATTGGTATCATGTTACAGATCTATTTATTTCTCTATTTTAAGTTTATATGCAATTTCTTTCCTGAGTTCTCCTAAAATTGTAATAAAGTCCCTGGGAGAGCATTAGATTTTGAAGAACAAAATTAAATCATTACAAAATAATTACCATATGACCCTTTCCATTGGAATTTTTTGCCTGGCTTCTTTCTCTGGCAGAACCATGTTGACTAATAAGCATAACACTGTTAAATTGTAGTGGTAAAGTAGAATGACCTATTCCCTAAACATTGGTTAAAATTAATTTGTGAAACTGTGCCATTTACTTTCTAAGAAGAGGCTTTTTGACAGTTTGATGGGTTTTTAAAAATTAGGTAATTTGTTTCGATTTTCTTTCTCTTCTGGAGAAACTGTATTTTCATTAAACTATATTTTCCTGGGTGATGATTAATTTCATCAAGGTTTTCATGAAATTTGAATGAAATAAGCAAAAAAACTTTTAGCTTCCTTTGTGTATGTATTTTCTGCTTTTTTATTTCTTTTGGGGGCATTCAGTTTTTCAAGGGATGAGTTTTTATTGGCGCAGAGTAGGTTTCATTGTGGCATATTTATATATGCACATAACTGATCAAATTGTGTTTCCCGAACTTTGAAAAGAAATCTAAATAAGGAGAAAGTATGTGCTTTGAGTTCAAGAAAGCAGTGGAATGAGAGAATTTCCAGAGACCAGCAGCATCAGGAAAAGCATCAAGAGCTTGACTCACCAATGAAGTTGAGTCTGTGTATCTGTAAAGGTCTGGAATATTCTGAGAGCTGCCTGACCTCCCTCTCTCCTTTTTTCCTCTTTCCCATTTAAAGAAATTTATTAAGGTATTTCCCACCAAGCTACAGAAAAACTTCTTCACTATGTACAGAGAGATAAAGTTCCCAACTACAACATAATTGAGAGAAATCACTTGACAGAAGTTTGTGATACAATCCCTGTAAGATCCAGAGTTTCTGGTGTCCAATTTTCTTCCAACCACACTTATAAAATCCATAAAACATAGAAAAAGAATCAAATGCAACAAAGAATGAAAGACTGGAGAAGAGTAGATGGAATACAGCTCTTCCCTTATTCCATCTCTGGTGCATAAAGACATCCTGTGCCCTGCCTTGAGGTCACATGAAAACACAAGTCCATAAAGATTTTCCTTGCAAAATTATACAAAGACAAGATTAGGGCTACCCGTATAGCTCAGGAGTAAAGTGTGTGTTTAGCTTGCACAAGACTCGGGATTGGATCCCCAGCACCGAAACGATGATAGTAGTAGTAGTAGTAGTAGTAGTAGTAGTAGTAGTAGTAGTAGTAATAATAATAATAATAATAAACATTATGAAACAATGCTGTATGCTTGATATTTTTTAAAATTTGTTTATAATTCTGAGTGAAATATGACTAAAGAGGCAATTCTAGGCTTAGCTTTGTAAGAAACAGTGAAATCGTTTTCCAGAGAAGCTGCAATGTGTCACATTCCCATCAGCAACTGAGTGATCCCGATTCTCTGCATCTTCTCCATCACTTGGTGCTGATGCTAGTTTTTATTTTAATTCTTCTGTTCAGTATGTTGTGATGTCAATGTCTCATTGTAGTTTTAAACTGTATTCCCTGGTGGCTAATCATATTGAATATGTTTGCATATGCTTCTTTACCATCTGCCTAACATCTTGGTGACATGTCTTTCCCCCACTGTTTTAGCTGTTGAGCTTGTAGAGGTTTGTAGATAGATTACATTCTAGTTGTGTCATGAATATAAGGTTTTCATATATTTTCTCCCACTCTAGCTTGATTTTTGTCTCTTCACATGGACATTCCATAGGCAAAAGTTTTGTTTGTTTTTTTGAGCCCTTGTCCATTGCACATGCTAGGTAAGCACCTTACCACTGAGCTACATCCTCAGCCCAAGTTTGTCATGCTATATGCTTTAAAAGTTTCATTTAAAAAATAATATTAGCCAGGCATGGTGGTGCACACTTGTAATCCCAACACTTGGGAGGCTGAGGCAGGAGGATCACGAGTTCAAAGCCAGCCTCAGCAACTTAGTGAGGCCCTAAGCAACTCAGTGAGACCCTGTCTCTAAATAAAATACAAAATAGGGCTGGGGATGTGGCTCAGTGGTGCAGCACCCCTGAGTTCAATCTCCACTACCAAATAATAATAATAATAATAATAATAATAATAATAATAACAATAATAATAATAAAAATAAAAATACAAGTTTGACTTTTTGAAGATAAAGGACAGGGCTGGGGTCATGGCTCAATGGTAGACTACTTGCCTAGTATGCATGAGGCCCTGGGTTTGATCCTCAGCAACACTTAAAAATAAAATAAAGCTGTTGTGTCCACCTACAACTGAAAAAGATAAAGAAAAAGAAAATAAAGGACAAATGTTCACTAGTTGTGTCATTTTCAGTTCAAAATAGAAATGAGTTCAAGGCTCAAAGGCCTGAATGTGCATTAATCCAAGAAGTGTTTATAGGAAACTGTTTTTGTCTTGTCAATATTTAAAGGAAGGAAAGTACACTGTGGCTAGAGACACTGTGGCTGGAGGCAGGAACAGCTGCATCTCTGCGGGACTTCACCCTCAATGGTTGTTGGGCAACCAAGAGCATGCAAACAAGAAGGCAGCTGGAGGCAGAGGTGACTTCCTGTGTTTCCTTCCTCTGCCTCCTACGTAGTTTATTCAGCCATTAAAAAAAAAAAATTTGAAATTATGGCACGTGCAGGAAAATGGATTAAACTAGAGACCATCACATGGACTGAAATAAGTCAAACTAGGAAGGTTAAGGGCTGTGTGTTTTCTCTCATAGGCAGAAGCTAGAGAGGAAAAAGGAAAACAAAGGTGGGTGGATCTCCTAAAAATCAAAGGGAAATCAGTACAGGAAAGGGACCCAGAGATGGGGACAGGGAAGGAGGGGGGAAATGCTGGGGAGTGATATTGGCCAAATGAGGTTGCTATATATTTTGTGCCTGTACGAATATGTAACAACAAATCCCATGAATATGTACAGCTATAATGCATTAATTTAAAATGAGAAAATCAATCAGTTTCAAAATATTAAAGAAGAGGGACTTCCTGAACCAACCACTGACCCCCACAAAGATCCCATGACCCAAACAGGAAAACGACAGTATTCTTTGGGTAGAAAAAAGAAAGGCAGGGCATGCAGAGGGAAAGAGGTGCTAAGGGTGCAGCTGTTTCCCTATTGAGAGCTACAGATGGAATTACTTTCTTCCAGGCTGGAGCAGGAAGGGGGAGGCAGTTATGAGTTTGAATTTCTTTCAAATCGCAGAAGGCCATTTGGGAACTCTGCCCCCCAGCACCCCACTCCCTGCAGCCCTTTAATCAAGAGAGTTGGAGCCCTGTGGGAGGCAGATCAGGAGTGGAGTGCAAGGACAACACAGTTTACTGACTTCACAGCCAGATCAGGCAGAGGCAGAGCATGGTCTTAGAGCCGCTGGAATCCTAGTGTGAAACAGACTGGATCTGTGACTGCTCTCCTCCATGGTAAGCACCCTCAGCGGCCTATGTTTCTTCAAATGCTAAAGGAGGGTGATGTATCTGCTGAGCCCATTCTGTCCCATTGTCCCAGAGCATTGTCTTAGATGCAGACCACCTATACAGAAAAACTTGAATATGAACATAATTGCTGAGGTAACTGAATCTCAGAAAGGCACACCTATTTGTCCCTGGGTACATGTCCAGGATTGTAAGGACAGTAGTAGGGATTCAGTGGGTCTCACTGCGGAACTCAGCCCCTCTTTCAGCCATAAGGAGGTTTTGCAGCAAGAGCAGGGTCTGAAGACACTGTCAGCCTAGTTCAGAGGGGGCAGTTCTGCCACCCAACTCAGTCTAGGAGCAGAGGAAGGAAGTGGGCTGGAGGATCGGGGTAGGTCCTGGACATAAGGGTGTGTAGGCAATTGTTTTTCTTTTTCTTTTTGTTTTGTTTTTCTTTTTGCTACAGCAGCTTGAAACCAGGGACTCGAGACATTGCTCTCAGGACAGTGGCTGCAGCCCACACAGCCCAGCAAACCATTGTCCTCTGAGGTAAGAAAAATATACTGATGCACAGGAGAACTTACCCAGAGGGACTCAGAGTAGCTACGGGGTTTAGTTTTGTCAGGTATGATAACATGTGATTTTTATCATCTGTACCATTTGCTATGTTTTCCATATTTCCTACAGTCAATATGAATTATTCCTGGTGTCAGAAAAACATCCTTGTTTTGTCAAGCCTGCGTTTCCTTTGGGTCAGCAGGCAAGGAGGGACTCACTGCAATGACAGTGGTTTGCCTGAGAGTGACAACTGGAGCTATCCCAGAAAGTCCCCAGCCCCCTCTCCCTTGCCTCAGCCCTCAAAAATGCAAGGGGAATCAGGGGGTTGAATCTGCAGAAGACCCAGCTCCTTCCCACCTGCCTTGAATCGCCACCATCCACACATTCCACTACTCACCAACAAAGGGATGGACTTGGAGCATCAGGATAGGGGTGTGGACTGAGCTGGAGCCTTCCATTACCCCTGGGGACTGTGGTGAGACCTGGCCCCTCCTCTGCCCCACCCAGTTCTCTCCGGGTCCCCTTTCCTCTTAAACCCTCCCAACACATGCTGGAGTATTCTCTTGCCCTTTAAGTCAAAAGGAACTGTGCACTTGAAGACACAAGGTTGTTTTTCTGACCCCAAAATAATTCATATTGACTGGAAAATTTTTGGAAAACACAGCAAATTATACAAATGAATAAATCACTTATCGCAGCTCACAAAACTAACCACCATAAATAATCTTGTGTAGTCATTCTGGGCATGCATTTCTGTGCTTTTTAAAAAAAAAATTTTAGAAGTTACCTTTCTATGTAAAATATCTCTAAAGCGGGTTATATGAGATGGTTATAGTCTAAGAAGAAAATAGCAGGGTGGGTGTTGTGGGGTCCAGTTATCAGCGCAGAGTGAGACCACCAGAAACTAAAGTAGGAAAAAAGCTTATTTGGGGGAAAGAGAGAAGAAATGAGAAGAGACTGATGCATCAGGACCACTTCTGCAAGTAAGGGAAGCAGTAGTAGTGAGTGACTTCAGCAAGCTGGATTTTAAAGCGAAAACCATAAACGATATCCTGGCAGGCTTACAATAGGGGGCTTTTTCCATTTTCTTTTTTCTTTTCTTTTTTCTTTTTTTTTTTTTTTAAGGAGAAGGCAAGCAGCCAGCTCTGGGTTTTCTGGTTCAGGCTGCACCTGGGTGGATATCAGGGCCAGCTGGGGGGGGGAGGGGTTGGGGCACAGACTATCCATGACTGAAACTGGCAGCTTCTGAGGCCTCCAAAGGGATGGGTTGCTTCAAAGATATAGTCACAATGTACCTTAACTCATGGCCACATTATTTTATTGTGGGTACTGTCCTTGTATTTGAAACATTATGGAAAATAATATTCCTATAAGATAACTCCCCAAGACAATGGACAGTGTGGTTTGAGAAGTGGGAAAAAAAATTGGCGGAACATCAAACCTCTCTCCCAATGCATTCCTGAAACAAGGATCCCTAAAGGAAAAGGGCGGATATGGAATGCTAGGCCCTAAACCTTGACCTTCCCCATGTCAACCTAGTCCTGAATGACATTGGGCAAGATTTGAATACTCATCCTTCGGTGTCTAATTTTAACCTGCACAGCTGGCCCTTCATGGTGGAAACTGCCTGCACACAATGATTACATCCTCCTCCTCATACCCTGTAAAACCAGAATCCCCCTGGAACTGACGGCCATTTTCCCATCCAGAAGGTGGGCCCGAATGGCACCCGAATCTGTGAAGGAATAAAAGCTTCTCTGAATCCATCGAGGTCTGCCTCCTGTTCTCCTTTTTGCGCTTACAGTATTTACCACACTCAGCACAACTCAAAGATTCTATTTACACTCACTTTGTATTTGTTTTATATCAGAGGGTCTCTACCTTTTTCTTTCTATAAGGGGGTCTCTACTCTTTTACAGGGGTTGTCAATCTACCCTTTTATTCACAATAGAAAAGCACTCTCAACTCACATGTTACAGATTCCCCCCATACACACACACCCCACCCCAAGCCCGCTCCTTCACCACTCACTCAGGTGTGCTTTGCTTGTGAACAGTTGTGTGTGTGTGAACAACCCTAAGAGAGGAATACAAGACTCAAGGTCAAGGGTGAGAATGCTCCTCGAACTCCAGGATCCATTTCAGACAACTGCTCTCAGGCAAGCCCGGTTCTTACTGAAGGAACCCACATACAGTGGCTGCCTCATTTGAAAAGCTCTCTTTCTGATACTGATAGACTGAAAATAATAACATAATGCAAACCAACAAGAGACAGAGCTGACATTCCTCCAAGGATGAGCTCCTCATCAGTATGTTATGAGGCAACACAGATGGTCCAATTTAATTGGACAAGAAGTCCACCCAAAATTCAGAATGTTCAAGAGAGTATATGAAGTACAGAACTGCCTCTGCTTCTGATAACGATGACCCTTGCTCTAATGCACGATGGGCCTGGAGGTGTTAGCCCTTGTCCTGTGACAACATAATGAAGGGCAAGATATGAAAAGATGGTTTACTTTATGGGTATGGATATCTCATATTTTCAAATTATTTATTTATTTGTTTATTTGTTTATTTATTTATTTATTTTGGAACCAGGGATTGAATTCAGGAGCACTCAGCCACTGAGCCACATCCCCAGCCCTATTTTGTATTTTATTTAGAGAGAGGGTCTCACTGAGTTGCTTAATGCCTTGCCCTTGCTGAGGCTGGCTTTGAACTCATGATCCTCCTGCCTCAGAGTCCCAAGCCTCTGGGATTACAGGTGTGTGCCACCGTGCCTGGCTTCAAATACTTTATTTTTAATGTGCTGTATGCCTTCAACTGTACAATAAACAAATCAACTAATGTCCATGAAGTGTTGTGGAAAATAATATTCCTACAAGACAGCTTCCCCAGAAAAAATGGAGGGATGGAGGGTCTCAGGAGAAAGGAGAGGAAATGGGCAAACATTAAGCCTCTCCCAGTGCATTCTGATAACAATGGGTTCTGGAGGAAAGGGGAGGATATGGAATGCCAGGCCCTAAACCTTGACCTTCCCCATGTCCAATTATTCATGAATGACAATGGGCAAGATTTGAGTACTCATCCCCAGGGTCTGGTTTTAACCTGTATGATTAGCCCCTGATGATCAAAACTGAAGGTGGGATTTCCAATGATTACATCATCCTCATTGTACCCTATAAAACCAAAATCCCCTCTGTAACTGAGGGCCATTTTCCCCATCCAGAAAATAGGCCCTAACGAAGGAATAAAGACTTCTCTGAATCCGTTGAGGTCTGCTTCCTGTCCTTTTGTGCTTACAGTACATATGGTAGGATGGCCCGCTTAAAATCTTTTAACCATCTTCACAGCCCTGTTATACTCCCCCAAAACATTCTTGAGTGCCATCAGGAGAGAGAGTCAGCCCCACCCTAATCCCTTCCCTCCCTATAAATGCTGGCAACAAAGAACTAACGCATGTTCCCCTGGCACACTGCTGATAGGTGTAAGGATGATCGTCCCTGGCCAGCTAAAAAAATCAAAAAAATAAAGGCTTCTTTTGGCTTTACGTGGATGGCTTGGATAATTTTATTTTCTTTAGGTACAACATTTGGAAGCCACAGCGAGATTTGATTTCTCCAAGCCCTCACGCCTAAATTGGCCTCCTGTGATGGATGACTTGGGAGCCCCCACCCTGAGTAGAGGGGAGCTCCTGAGAGACGTGCCTCAGCCTCACTCTTGGGACCCCAGCCCATCTTCAGGACACCCTTCTGGATGAAGCCACCTGGTATCCTGTATCAGCGAGTCGACTTTCTGTATCCAGGGGACGTGGTCAGAATGGACGCAGTTGCTTACACCAGTCCCAGGTCAGTGCGAGACATCACTCCTGTCCCCTGGTAGGCCTCTTCATGGGGTCCAGACTGGTGGGCCTGGTCCATGACGCCACCACGTGGTCTCCACCTGGGCCTGGTTTGCTCAGCCTCTGGGTGTGGGCCTAGGCATGGTCCCCTTGACCTCCGGGGGAGGGTCTGGGCCTGGTCCGCTAGGCCTCCGTGTGAGGCCTGAGCCTGATCCTGGTCTGCTAGGCATCAGTGTGAGGCCTGGGCCTGGTCCTGATCCACTAATCTGGTCATTGTCTGTCTATATTTCTCTTGTCAATATGGTTCATGGCCATTTGTGTTTTCTGTGTTTTTGCTTTGCTTTCTGTGTCACATCTCTCTCTCCAGGACAGTCTACTATGGGACAGAATCAGTCAACCAAGTGCCCCACTGTTCTAACTTGTTTTTTTGATAATTTTCAGGACTTCCAAGAACATGCGGCTGACTCCAGAGCTTCTGTTAATGAATTTAACTTTAAAAAGTTTTGTGAATCAGAATGGCCCACATTCAAGGTTGATTGGCCTCTGGCCCCCTCAGGGAACAACCCATCTCCCTACCACCCTCAAGGTCCAAAACGGCCAAATCATCCTGACCAGGTGCCTTACATTTGTAAATTCAGCAGAGCAGATTTGGAACCAAATCATTAGCTCACTGTGATGGAAATATAAATAATGCCAGCGAATGGCCAAACCAGAGCCAGATGGAAGTGATAAGCTTCATTAGAGATTGCGCTCCCAGGCGAGATCCCAGCCCTCCGGGGTGAAAGTGGGGAGTGGGGGAGGAGCCAGAAGAAGTCACACATGGCTTTGGCTGCTCAGGGTTTTTATGCAGGGGAAGGGGCTGGGGGTTCTTTCCAGGAAAGGTGGACAATGTGGACGTCAGGGTCACTAGATCTCCTTCTGATTGGTCACCTCTGGCGTGCTACCTGGCCCTTTGTGCTCGCAGTGAGTTGTTAGGGGTTTTTTATCTGCTTCCTCCCCTGTAGGCACTTCAGTTAGACCTGTCAACATTCAAATTTGAATTAATATGCTAACGGATAAGCCAAAGGAACTAGGAGATGCCACACCGGTTTGGTGACAAAGGCCAGATCAGACTTAAATGCAGCTAGTGCTGACATCATCCTTCAAGACTCAGGTAACTCTGCCAAAGCCATTTCCTAATCCCAGGGCTGAGGTAGGGGGAAGGTGGCTCTGCCTGGCACCAGCCCTATCGCCCTCCAGTGGGGCAAGGGGGAGAAGGAACCAAGTCCAAGTCCAACCCCCCAGTGTTACAGCCCCCTGCTGGAGCAAATTGTTTTGCAACATGTAAATGCCATGCTCCTCCACCCAGGAGGAATAACAAAAGCCCCTTTCAGAGCTCTTAAGCATTCAAAAACCTGTCCTGATAAAAATGGTTAAAATGCCCTAGGCATCAGGTTTCTGCTGGAACCAGATCTCAAGTAGAACTTATATCAAAGTGACAATAGAGGAAGCAAAAAGCATAGTAGGAGACCAATTTCCAACCCAAGGGGGGAAAAAAAAAACAAGAGTGCTTTATTTGAGAATAACAGCAGGCAAGTACTTGTTGAGCTCATAACTTTTGATCAGTCCTATTTTTTATTCAACTTAGATTTTGAACATCTTGTTACATTGCAATGGAGATAAAAACCTACAAGGCCTTTGTTTAAGTGTATATTTTGTCCAAAATTCATGTACATGATATTAGAATTAACATAGACAACGTTAAAAGAAAAAATGGATCCAGGTATATTTGATTCACGTGATTAAATAGGTTCAATTTAAATTTGGTAAATAAATGAAGGCAAAATAAATCTAACATCACAAGTCTCTAGAAGGTCAATTTAAAAAAATGTTGATGTCTATAAAATGTGTAATATCAATTGGTTTTTTTAGGACTTTTCTTCCACAGGAAAGAGATGGCAAATACTATTCAATATACTTGTCTGACCTTGGTTTTTATAGTAAAATAAGTAAATTAGATTTGATATATATAGACCTAATCAAAAATGTTTGTTAGAGACACCTGGCTAATTTATAAAGTTAAAATGCTGTTAAATAACATTGAGTACCCTTAACATCTTAAATTCCATGGTGCTTTCAGGGATTGGTAAATAACAGAATCTAAAATCTAAAATTATTTTATATCATCACTATAATTCTATATACAAAGGAATCCAAAAGTTGCAAATGTGCTTCAATTTTGCCACACAAAAAGAAAGTTAAAAGCTCTCTCAGCCTTTCCTTGATTTGTTTTAGTTGTAGTATATTGTGTTAACTACCACTCACATAGACTCAGGAGACAATGCATGTAAACGTTGTAAAATGATGTTCAAAGAGGAGGCAAAGATCAGCTTCAGAACTAGGACACTTTACCTAAGATTGCAAAGAGCCCAGCCTTACCTGAGGTATGGCTCTGCCTCCCACCCTGCTGCATGTCAAAATAGCTCCTAAAAAAGCCAAACTTCAGCTCATTTAAAGTTATATTCAAAAGATTGTTTGCTGTAAAATGCTGTGATCTCAAACAGGGAATATAATATATAGCTCAGGCAGAATTTAAGATGACTATTACACAAACTAGATATGTTTTTATGTTGTAATTCTATTTTGTATTTTCCTTGTAAGCTCTACAACTGATGCCTGATTAATGTTTGAAGAAGTACTGCTTCAAGAGCAACCTAAATTAATTTGAAATACTAAGCCATCACCTATAGAGCAGATGAGATAATATAAACCCCAGTTAGACAAAAGGGAGTAAATAATTGCAAAGTTATAAACATTGAAATTAAAGCCCAGTACTCTTACTTTATAACTGGTGACACTGGCTTGCTGGATGTTTAAGATCAAACTTAAAACTTGAGATTAAAACACAGGAGGGCCAAGAAAACCAGTTTGGGCTCTTGCCCTCAGAGCAGCCTAAATCCAGGGAACCAGAGCTTCGCTAAGAAGCCTTGCAACTCTGGGTCATACGACCTCCTGATCAGGGAGATTGATGAGACTCACTGGAGAATGAAAAGCCACTGCTACTACAGACAGAGCCAGGAAGTCAACACTGCTGCCTTCGCTGCTGCCAGAACTCAGAGATTTCGTCCATGCAGCCAGTGGGCAAAAGACACCGCCTGGTTTCTGTGTTGCACAGAAGGCATCGCTGTGTCTAGAGTCGAGGAAACACCAGCTGCCATCAGCCTCCAGGTTGTGGGAACTGCCACAGCCAGAGCACAAAAGCCACTGAGGCCCAGATGCCACCGCCACCAGAGCTCAGAGCCATCCAGGACAGAATCCAATCTGAGTGGACACTTCTCAATAACCTGTGCATTCCAGGCTTGTCCCCCAGAGTTGGAGACACAGCAGAGATAGCTGAGAACAAGGAGGTGCAACAGTGGGCCAGAGAGGCTTGGCTCCTGCCCTCCTGGGGCTGATGGGAGTGAGCAGGGACCAGCCTCCCTTTGCCATGAATGGAAGCAAAGAGCTGTCAGCTGTCCACCAGGCAGAAGCCACTGCCTTGGAGCTGCTGGGATCCAGTAGGAGCTGCTGAAATGCAGGAGCTGCCACCACTCAAGCACAGGAGCCACCATTGCCAATGCCACCTCCAGGATGCAAGAGCCACTGCCAACAGGTCCAGAGCACAGGAGCCCCTGCCACAGACAGACTGAGGAAATCAACACCGCTGCTGTAGCCACCTCAACAAGGACCGACCTAGCGAATGGCACTGAAAGAGCTAAGAAGCTCCACTCAAATTCCCCACGAGTGACCCCTGTGGGAACTCAGCTGACTCTTAAGAGACAGAAAGAGGTCAATTTGACCAACTTGATTTTAAACACCTACCAAAACAGTTAAAACCAAACCAAACCATAGACATTCTTGGGCATTTAAAAGAAACAATAGTTTAATGTAACTTAAGATGTACTTGTGTTAGCCCCTAGAATAAGACTGGAGGCTACAAAAGAGAGATTCTTAGGCAAATGCACCTGATAACTATCAAAAGAAACTACCAGAGTCAGAAATTTTTAGTCAGTTTAAGGCCTACAGATCTTCCTGAGCTGCACAGCGAGGCTTAATCTAGTAATCTCATTTCTCTCTCACAGAAGCACCCACCCCAGATGACTTTACAACCTGCTCTTCCTAAGCAGACTTCTGCTCCTCATTGACCAGATTTCTAAAAGGAACTTCAAACTGCTTCCCTCACTCTGCCCCCTTCCAGCTCAAAGCAGCCAGAGTGGTCATCGACCCCACTCCTTACAGCAGTAAAATTTCCTAATTGAGGACAGGCAGTTAGTGTAGAATAAAGAATCTGGTCAAATTGAGGAATGGAAGCCATCAGAGTCTGGGAAATTGGAGACTGAAAAACAACTAGTTTCCTAAACAATGATTTGTTAATGTGGAGAATACCAGTGGGGAATGTTATACTCCCCAAAAAGATTCTCGAGTGCCATCAGGAGAGAGAGTCAACCCCACCCTATTCCCTCCCCTCCCTATAGCCTTGGTACATAGTTTTTATTCTCAAGGTCACAAAACAACTGTGAGAACCATAGTCAATGTGTGCAAGGTCCAAACACTAGAAAAAAGAAGAGTGGAAGAATGAGTTTTCCCTGAAGTCCCAGCCAGTGACTTCTGCTTACATTTCATTGGCCCTTGAGTTAGGCACATTACTACAGCCAAACACATAGTTAGGAAGGGAAGGGATCCACAGTGAGTAGGCATCCAGCAGTTTGAGCTATAACACTTTTAAACTTGTTTCTTCAAACATGCCAATAGTTTTGCTTCTGTTAAGATATTTCCCTGGAAGTAGAATTTCAACAAGTGAAATTGTACAAGTGCCTTGTAGATGTACAACAATCGATATGCTGTCAAATTGCACACCAGAATGCATATTTACATTCTCCCCCAAAGTCTAGGAGAATTCCCATTTTTTTCATAGCCTTGTCAATACTCTTTTTTTTCTTTCTTTTTTTTTTTTTTCTTTTTTTTTTTTGCAGTGCTGGGGATTGAACCCAGGGCCCTGTGCTTGCAAGGCAGGCACCCTACCAACTGAGCTATATCCCCAGCCCTTGTCAATACTTTTATCAACCTGGCTGACAATCTGATATAATTTTTAAAATATATTTCACTTTTTATTTCACTGGTGGCTAATGAATTTGAGCATATTTTGAGAACCTAGCTTGTTCACTTTCACAAACAGAGCTTTGACCAGGAAAAAGACTCTTCCTTTCTTTCCCATGCATTCCCTCTTCCCTTTCCCCAACCCAAAAGCCCCAAGACAAGATCTGGCTCACGAGAGAGCTCAGAACTGGACAGAGTATACACAGATGATTGATACAACAGACTGTGACATGACATCTAAAGGAGTCACATTTTTTTCTGGACAGAGAAATTGCCAAGGGAGATGTCATGCAGGCTGGTGAGGAGACAGAGCAGTAGTTGTTTAGGATGTTCTGGAAAGTTGTGGATTCAGTTCCCAGACATGACTCACACTGAGGGACTCTTGTCTGGGGTTTTTGGGGTAGGAGTAGCAATGAGAAAGAGGAGTAATGTCAGCTCAGTCTCTGAAGACTTGGCTCCCTCATAGTGTTACAAATGCAAGGATCCTGAATGGGGAGGGACCTTTTGAAATTCTGTGCAACACAAAAAATCCCCCAGGCACCAAAGCTTAATGGTGCTGTTGTCACTGAACCTCCCCAAGGCTGGGGAGATCATCCAATCCAGCATCTTTTGGAATGTTCATCTTTATATCACCCAGATTGACTTCATTAAACTTGATCTGAAACGTTCTATTATAGTCCCAGGTGATCGAAAACCATCCTTGGTCTTCGGTAATTTTTGAACCCTATGCTGTCATGGTCCACTCCTCTCCTTTCTCCATCCCTTAATTCCACCCAGTGTCTCAGGCCTATTTGTAGTCCATCCAAATGATCCACTTAATCCTTCACCATGGCTGGGAGTGTGGCTCAGTGGCAGAGCACACGCATGTAAAGAGCCCTGGATTCAATACCCCACCAAAATAACCAAAAACCAAAAACTTCATCAAACATCTGGAGGTTGTCCCAGGAAGAATCACGTTCATTGATTGCATAGCTTTGCAGAGCCTTTTTTTTTTTTTCTTCCTTTTTTTTCTTTCTTTCTCTCATGCTGGGAATTATTCCCAGACCTCATGCATGCTAGGCAAGCACTATCCAGCCACCTCTTCCATCTTGTTGCCATTCCCCTGTCACTGTCTCCTTTCAAAACCAACTTCTCCTTCCAAGTGAACCTACTCACCCTGCACAGTCCCATCAAGGCAGACAACAGCCTCTCTCCCTGGAGCAATTGCTTACTCCTGTTTTTCTCATGTTTGTTGACCTTCCTTGGCTTCCTTGGAATTTAGGTGAAAAAAAAAATATATGTTCTTATCTCATTGTATGTTCTCAGAAACATATATGTGCCTTCTTACAAATTCTCTCCCCTGGGGCGGGGAAGGAGAAGACACTGGGATGGTCTGTCCTATGTGATGTCACACTCCCTCCTTCTTCTAATTGTGGGTCCAGAACTTTTCTCTGGGGCACATGTATTGGTTTGTAACTTTGTCTTTTACTTCTCTCCCCCTCTCCTTGAGGGCATAGCCAGTTAAATCTGGCTATCCATGCAACCAAGACAGGCAGGGGTCCCCCTTCCTCATCAGAAAGTACTGGGGATTCGGGTTCAGAAAAGGACAACTAGTATTCAATGAAAATGGCAGGATTTGGATTCAGACCTCATCTTATGCCATGGGTTCTCCCTCTTCAGAATCAGAGACCACCCTGGTATCATGCTTCTACTTGCTGAACTCATTGAGTGGGGTGCCGTGTCTCTCTCAACCCCACTCCCAGCATCCTTTCCCCTTATATGGTAGAGCAGAATAATTTAACTACTAAGGTATTTGCTTTCATTTGAACCATGAATATCCCTAAAAGGCCCATGTGTTGAAGCCCAGACTGTGGTGGTTTGGGGAGGTGGTAGAACCTTTAGAGGGCAAAACCTAAAGAAAGGAAGGGCATTGAGGGCATGCCTTGAAGGAGATATCAAAACTCCGGTCTCTTCCTCTCTCTGCCTTTGCTTCCTCCATGAGATAAATAGATCTCCATCATGATGTGCTTCTGCCATGATGTCCTAACCCACCACATGTCCAAAGCAACAGAGCCATGTGACCATGGACTGATATCTCTGAAACCATGAGCCAAAATTAAACTTTCCTCCTTTTAAGTTGATTCACTCAGGCATTTTGTCACAGTGATGGAAGGCTGACTGGCAGTTTTCTAGAAATCTGGAAGTCTAGAACTTCTCACCACACTAACACTCCCCTCATTCCTTGACCTTAAATTTCTGAACTCCTAGGGTGGGAGTTGCAGTCTGCTACATGATAACCTTTCTTGTCTTAGTGGACACAAGGACACAGTTTTTCTGACTCCTGTAATCCAGGCAATGCTTTGATTTACCAGAATCTACTGCAAATATACTAGAAGTATTAGGTGCTAAGGGTTGGGTGTTCCCATTTGTGATAAGTTCTTGCCCCCACGTCACACACATTGTTTTAATCAGCTTTTTTTGTTGCTGCCACTAAAAGACTCAACCAGCACAACTATAGAAAAGGAAAGGCTTATTTGGGGGCTCACAGTTTCAGAGGTCTTAGTCCATAGAAGGCCGGCTCCATTCCTTGGGGCTTGAGGTGAGGCTGAGCATCATGGCAGAAGAGTGTGGCAGAGGGAAGCAGCTCCCATCATCAGGAAGCAGAGAGAGACTCCACTTGCCAGATACAAACATATACCCAAAGCAAAGCCCCAATTCTACCTCCTCCAGCCACACCCTGCCACTTCAGTTACCACTCAGATAATCCCTATCAGGGGATTAAATCACTGACTGGGTTGCCTCTCACACCCAATCATTTCTCCTCTGAACCTTCTTGCATTGTCTCACATGTGAGTTTTTGGGGGACACCTCACATACAAACCTGAACACACATAAAGGTTAATTAGTGGACATTATATGTCATAACTCTTATGTTTTGTTCTGAAGATGCTTCTCTGGCTAGGTATAGGAGCAGCTCTCTGCCCCGCATCCACTACATTACTCAGCAGAAATCTAACTTTAGGGGTTCAGCATACCTGATCCCACCAGATCCCTAAATCAGAGCTGATGCCCCCCACTCATCTGGTCTATTTGACAAATAGTACACTGTCTCTTCATCCCTGACAAATAGCTTTACCAAGAACAATAATTTGGAGACCCCTCTGGTGACGTCCAGGCCTCTGCTGTAAGATTTCACTATAGATTCTTCCAAAATGCTGTGGTCATGCTAGCAACCCCTCATCACCTCTCGTGTCTTGCAGGATAAATCCTTCTAATCTCTACACTTACATAGAGAACTTTTTTTTCCTTTTGTTTGGTCTGTGTTCAGAAACCCAGCTGGGAGTCTGACTACCAATGTCACCCTGACCCTGGGAGAATCCTGCCAGGTGTTGACTGCAGAGTAGGATGCACCTCGTGGCTTTAAACCCAGATGTGGTTTCTAATACTAAACGCTGCAGGCTTTCTCTTAGCCTGTGTCTCCAGTCGTTGGTACAGCTCTTCTTCCAAAATCTGTCATTTCTGGTGACAAGTCTCCTTCAGCCAAGGTCTAAGGTTGCCTGGTAGTTGTTCCCACTGCAACAACTTCCAGACTTTGGTAATCTGTTTCATCAAGCAAAGCAGGTAGGAGACCCAATATTGGCCCCAGACCTCCCAACCCCTTCCAGAAAGTTCCTAGTTTCCTAAGGAATTGTAGCTCCTTTGGAAAAACAATTTCCATCTTGTAGTTTCATAAGTTACTTCTTAGAATTCAATCATTCATGTATGCTCACATGATAGTGTTTCAAAATAAGAGAACTCAACATGTTTTATTTAACATGCAATAATCATGTGTGAGTTTTCAACATGTAGACATGTGATTTGTAGATCTCCATTTGTTCTCTTGCTCTGGGTTACATAATGTTACAGATGGTTTTGGCAGCAGGAGTAGGAGCATTGCTATTGTAAGCAACCAGCTATGTGACTTATGTTTTCAAGATCTGCTTGAACCTGCTCCTATAAGTGTGTGTGTGTGTGTGTGTGTGTGTGTACTTTCACTTAGTAGTTAAATGCTCTCAAATATGCTTGATCACATGGTTTCAGGAATTAGAAATTACCCAGATAAGGATGGTCAGAGGTTTGCCTGGTCATTTGGTGTGTCCCATGGTCAGGCATTAGTCTCTACTAGAATCTAATAGGAGACATAAAGCTATGTAAAAGGTGCTATTTTCCAAAGAAGACATGGCTCTGCTCAATATTCAAAGAACATCGACGTGTCTTTTTCTATCATGGTCTGCGATAGCTCCAAAGAGTAACCAGGTATCTCAAGGTCACTTCAAAAATCTTTAGGTCTGCAGGGCCATAAGGTTACATGGTAACCACACCAGAAGGAGAACCTTGTCTTGCTTTGAGCACATTTGAAGCTGACTATCTTATGTGTACCTTGGTGAATGTGCTGACATAGTACACCTGACTGTGATGTATATTGCCTCCAAATGCAAAAAGACTACAAAGGCCTGGTGACTCTGTTAATAACAGTGCATTCAAGGTAAAGCAAAATTGTTTCTGTCTAGCATGGAGTGGTGGTGCATGCCTATAATCCCAGCACTTGGGAAAGCTGAGGCAGGAGGATCACGAATTCAAAACCAGCCTCAGCAACTTAGCAAGGCACTAAGCAACTCAGTGAGACCCTGTCTCTAAATAAAACACAAAATAGGGCTGGGGATGTGGCTCAGTGGCCAAAGTGCCCCTGGGTTCAATCCCCAGTACCAAAAAAAAAAATTGTTTCTGTCTTTGAGGTAATATGCTGATAGTCCCCAAATTACTTGACTCCTATAAACTTTACCAACGTGTCAAGTCTCCTAACTTCTAAGAGATTTATCTTCCATTTTCTGACACTTTGTGTTGTACCAGCCCATCTAGAGTACCTGCAATTTGCTTCTCACTACATCAAATCAACATCATGTAATTCCCAAGTTAGATCTGCATTGTCAGATGGGAGGGGATATGACCAAACTCTAACACATTTCTCCCTCAGTGGTGTGATGCCTTGATAATCTATTCCCACTAGTATTTCCTGAGTGTTTGCTGATATGAATTTACAAAATCTTGCAAGGCTTAAAGTGTGAAAGACTTCTCCTCCATTGTTTTACTCTCTAATTGGTCCCTGGGACATAAAGAACTTAATTATCCTGGCAGGCTGAGGATTAAGAGAGATGAAACATGGGAAATATTGCTGTCTTCCTTCATGAAAACACACCTGAGAAGAAGCTATTACAAACTGGGAAGGCAGGATTCTTTTCCCAGGTGGATGTAGGGACCACTTTGTTGGCAAAGGAAATCCTGATTCTCAGAGCCCAATTCTTACACAATTAATGTGCTACTTTTTTAAACAAGATAATTGAAAACACTTAGAACTCAACCTACTTTGAAATTCAACAACGTGCAGGATCTGACTCTATCTGATTTTTTGCTATAGGAAATAAGAGATTATTTTGTGGTAGACAGAGAAAGTCCCTGGTTGTCTGACCACTCATTAAACTGAGAATTTTTTTTTCCCCCTGTGGGACCATTTATTGAGGAATCGGGGCTCAGTCCTTCTTGGCAGCTGCCTCCCTCATGGTGGCCAGGATGTTGCTCAGCTCCTCTCGCTTCTTCTTGGCATGAATGTGTGTCCCCACCCTTTTCTTGATAAACTTGAGGGCCCGTTAGTCCTTGGAGACCTTGACCAGTTCCATGGCGCTACGCTCATAGAGCGCAAAACCACACACCCCCCAGATCATGTCCCTAGGGACTTGGTGTGCTTGGTGAGGCGCACACTGGGGTGGCTGTGCCTCGGCTTGCTCACATTCTTGGTCACCTTGTGGCCCTTGTTGAGGCCCACGGCCATGGGGTAGCGCAGAGCCATGGCTGCTGCTCTCCAATGGCTGCTGGGGCAGAAGCTAAACTGAGAATTTTTAACACTGAGCTTATCTCCAGCACAATTAGAAGCATCAGGGAAAGCCCATAAACCTTATAGTTCTCATGCTTCCTCCCTATAATTTTCTATCACAAGAGTCACTCGATATGTCTGCATCTTATCTTCAATGCACACTTTATTCCAGGTAACTCTAGGTAATGATTTAAATAACTGTTCAAGAGCTGAATGCTATGCACTACTAGTGTCTCCTCATATAATAGTAATATTTGTTAAATGGCTCAGATTATTACCTATTATGCAGGAAAGACAATGTGATTTTTAAATCAATTAAATAAAAATATTAGATCCTTCAAAGCCATCCAGATAGAAAATTCCACATTTCATTTTCCTTTAAAGTCTCTTGTGAGCAACTATTTTATATCGTTTTGTATTAGTCAAAATATTTAGTAGAGACAGCATTCTCTATAACTACTCAAAGGAGAAAAAGTATACTAATGCTTATATTTCAGAGAGAGAGAGAGCTTGGCCACTGCCATTGAGCGTGATGGGAGGGAGTAGACCACATAAGAACATCCAAGGGCACATCCTGGCCTTGCTGTGGGAAGAGGGTGAGAATGCGGAGTCTGTTCCAGATGCCAAAAATGAGGGATAGCTGAGAAAAAAACATGTGATAGCTTAGGGAGATGATTCCCTCCTTCAGTGTCCTCATTAATAATTGCTCAAAACAAAGTCTCATTCTTTCTTCCAGGGCAATAGCTGGGCTGGATGGTGCAACTTGTAATTCCTACAACTCAGGAGGATCACAAGTTTGAGAGCACCCTGGGCAACTTTAGCAAAACCCTGCCTCAAAATAAAAAATAAAATGGCTGGAAGGATGGCTCAATGACAGAGCAATCCTGGGTTCAGTCCCCAGTAATGAAAAAAATAAATAAATAACAGTAAAATCACTGCATCTGGTCTCTCTGCTTCTGGCCACCATGAGGTTAGAGCTCTGCGACACCTCGTATTCTCCATGATGTTCTGCCACACTACAGGTCCCAGAGTAATGAAGACAATTGACCATGGACTGAAAGCCCTGAAACTGAAATAACTGATAAATGAGTAAGATGGTAAGCTTTTGTCTGGGTCAGTGTGGGTTTCTGCCAGATGCTGGCAGTCCTGTAGGACACAGTGAAGGGCCACCTTCTCTATGGCTCACAGGTTCCTGATACGTGCATTCAATGCCATGAACTTCCCTCCATCATGACAGGTGTTTTCCCAGAAGAGTCTACAGAACTGATTTGAGTATTGGTCTCTCCTGGTCTGTGAAGGCAGCTGCCTGCAGAGGAGCTCTGTGACACAGAGAAATTGAAGCACGTGGCTAAATCTGAATGTTGTACACATTGGGAAAAAAAAAGTTTTCCTTACTTATGAGAAGCCATTTCAAGGGTTTATATGTTAGGCATTTCCTGGATACAAACAGGTTCAATAAAGTTTACTAATTTCTGCCACAGAAATTTGCATTTTTAATAATATCAGGGTCCTTAATTATAAAATTGCTAAAATAACATTATATCAGTAAAGAAAATTTTGAAGACATGGATCTGACCTCAAAACTACTACATATTACAACTGCTGGACTCTTCTTCCAGATTTTGTTTCTATTCAGAAAAGTACTAACCTTGTAAAAACATACTTTTTTAAAAAGAGGATGAAAATCTTTATATTTTAAAAAAAAATTTAAAAAAGATCAGCATAAAACCAAAAATAATTATAAGAGCCCTGTAATAATGAAAAAAATCAGAATTTTCCTAACAATTCATACTTGCAGATATAAAATTCAATTTTTAATTAATCATGGCTTTTCTGTAAATTCTCACACACTTGACTAATTGTTAAAAAATTTTTTTCCTATATAATTTTCCTGAGTAAAAACAACATACTTGAATTCCTACCTTCCTTTTGAATCTGTTGTGCTCACAATGCTGGCACCTAATATATATCAAGTAACATATCAGCAGCACCTTCATTGCCATTAATCCTGTGTACGGTAAAAGGTGATCACTCTCATAGCAACAGTAAATTTTCTAAAAATACTCATATCAAACCTGATTAACTTTGGCAGAGAGAGAGGTCTCCACTTGCCAGATACAAATATATACACCAAAGCCTCACCCCGATTCCCACCTCCTCCAGCCACACCCTACCACTCCAGTTCCCACTCAGTTAATCCTTACCAGGGGATGAATCACTGACTGTGTTAAGACTCTTAAAACCCAATCATTTCTCCTCTGACCCTTCTTGCATTGTCTCACACTTGAGCTTTGGGGGCACCTCACATCCAAACCATATCAGAGGTGATGAGGGACCTGTGGCAAACACCTTGGAAGAACCAACATTTGAGAGGTAGAGGAAGAGGAGCCATTTTAGTGGAACCTAAGGAGGATGGTGGGGTAAGGGACCATCTGGGGGGTGTGCTATCAGGGAAATGAGAGAGGGAGTACAGCAAGAGGGAGGGAGGGTCAACAGTGGTAAATGCTGGTGGTGGCTGGGACCTGGGGACATTATGAGTGATGGTGGAGGAAGGTCAGGGAGTGAGTGTGTTGGAGGAGGCCTGGAAGTGAGGCTGTGATGGGGAGGATGGAGATGTAGGGAAAGAGCTGGCATGTGTGGTTCAGGGATGTTAAGAAGAATGTTAAAGGGCTACAAGAAGCAAAGAGGAGGATCAGTGGAACATTTCAGAGAAAGAGGAAATACATTAGAGCATGCTCCTAACACAATGGGAGGAGAAGGAACTTGAACCATAGGTGCAGGTTCTTACCTTAGTCACTAGGCACACATCATCTGCTGTGGAAACAGGAGAGAAAAATAGGACAGATGTAAATCATCGCAACTCAGACAAAAGTTAGGTAGTAGGATCTTAAAGGCATCCCTTTCCTGTGTTCTGTTTTGTTTTGTTTTTTTCCCCCTGTGTTTTTCTGAGAGTAACTCAGATGGAGGTTTTGGAGAAGGTGAGAAAAAGACAGCAGAATGATAAATGTGGGTTCTGGAACCAGACTACCTGGACTTGAATCCTAGTTCTGATTCTTCACAGCAGTGTAGACATGAGCAAATATCTTAGTCTATATCTCCTTTTCTCATATGTCAAATGGGGATAATGACACCGGTATCATAGAGTGTTTATGAGGATTAAATGATTAATACATGCAAGATGGTTAGATCAGTACATGATACCTAGCAAGTGATCAATAAATGCTAGCTATTGTTAATTTATATAATCTTTAAATAGCTGTCATGTGTAAAACTGACTGCTGAATGATTTTAAGGATTGGTTGAGACTTAATTTTGAATTTATAACCTGAGAGGATGATGATTGTGTCAGGCAGCATGACTGTTATACAGAGATGGAAGACAGCAGGGCACTGAGGATGTTGCTCAGGGCTAGAGCACTTGCCTACCATGAGTGAGACTCTGGGCTTGACCTCCAGCACTGCTAATAATAATTATAATGGTAATAATAATTGTTTCAAAATAAACAAAAGAAAGATGGAAGACAGCTGGATAAATCCAAGGTGTATGATTTGAGGAGTAGGAGACCTCCTTGCTAAGAGGACTCACGGAACTCACTGAAGACTACTACATTCAAGGTTACAGTTTATCATAACCTTGAAAGAAACACAGATTAAATTAACGACAGGAAACACATATCAGGAAGAGCCCAGGGACAGTACCAGACTTTCCAGTCATTCTCTCATCTTGGAATCAGCAGAGCATTACCTTCCAGCACCAGTGTGTGATAGAGTATGCAGTTTGCCAACCTAAATCTTCATGAACAAAGTTATTATTTGGCCTCCATTATTGTTTTACTTTTTTCAGCTTTTTCACTTCTGTGACCAAAAGACCTGAAAAGAATAATTATAAGGAAGGAACATTTATCTGGGCCTCTCAGTTCCAGAGGTCTCAGTCCATAGACACCCCATTTCTCGGGACCTGAGGTGGGCAAAACATCATGGCGGAAGTGTGTGGTGGAGGAAAGCAGCTGGGGACATCACACCAGGAAGCAGAGGTTGACTCTCCTCACCACGGACAAAATATGTAGCCCAAAGTCATACCCTCAATAACCCACATCCTCCAGCCACACCCTACCTGCCTACAGTCACCACCCAGTTAATCCCTATCATGGGTTTAATGCACAAATTAGGTTGAAACTTTCATCATTTAATCAGTTGAAATTTCTTGCATTATCTCACACATGAGCTTTTGGGGGACAACTCATATCTGAACCATAACAATCAGGTAGGCATTATTAATCACCCACATGGTTAACCTCAGTCTTCAACCACTCTGGTGGTCACCTGATACCATGTGAACCAAAGTCCCCACCCTAAATTATATTGTCGGTCTTTGGGGCATGGCCAGCTCTTACCCTAGTATGGCCAGCATCCATTCCAAATTACACTGCTTAGTGACCCAAAGCCTCCAGTCAATCAACAAAACTCCTACCCGGTATGACATTCCAAGGAATGAAACATTACCTCCCCAAAACAAAGGACAAGACCTCACTTTGGGCAAATCCTTTATTCTACACAACTGGAGCCAATAATCTCCTAGTGGTTGTGTGATGTTTACTGGGAATATATCCAGTTCCCTCGATGTGTGTGGTCTTCCAGATTCCGAGAAATGTCAGAGCTTTCAGAGTCCCTGTGGACATCTCATCTTCAGCTTCTCCTTATAAACCCTTTGATTACTCCATGAGTAACTTCAACTGTCATCCTTTCCTGTATACAACCACCAAGATAAACAACTACAAGCCATTGATGTCAACAAATGTCCCCTAAGTAAAGGACTTTTCTCAAAAAGAAAAACTCCCATTTAGATCAGCTTCATACGGCAGTACACATGGGGTCTTCCTGGGAACCATTGAGAGGTCAACGAATCACAGTTGTCTGGAAATGAACCTTTAAAGGAGTCTAGTCCCATTCTGCTCCCTCAAGCACCTATTGGACGTGAATGTACACTTTTATTTTCAAGACTACAGTGGAGCTGGAGAATGGGAAATAACTCTAGGACAAGTTAAAACCCCGAAAAAGCTCTCGGTTCCAATCAAATTTAAGCTGTTTTTCTTGGTTTGCTGCAAATCAATGAAAATTTTTCAGAGTTCTGGAAATTTTCTTCAAGAAGTTAGTAAGTTGTCCCATTGCTTCCTGGGATAGACGTTTGGAAAGTTCTTCCTCCATCATTTTCTGACCCTCACATTTTAATGTACACATGGAATTGACAGTTTTTCACATTGATGATAAAATTATTCTGTATTTATACATTCTTCCCTTAAGGACCCATAGAAAACACCTATCATTCTGTTATCATTTTAGAATATTTCAGAGGAAGAGCAAACGAATTAGGGTCTGACAACCCCTTCAAGGGCACACCCCTCCTAAAGACTCCACTATCTACCAAAAGCACCCCCCTTGGGGCCAAGCCTTGAACACAAGGGAGAAACACAGATCCAAATTAAGACACAGTCAGAGGACCAGAATGCCCGATCCTCTTCATCCTACCTTACTTGCTGTTCCCCTGACACTTCATCCTTTCACACTGCTTGTAATCATTTCTGCATTCTGTGAAAGTTTGTCTGCCTGACCTGCCACCCTGACTTCCCTCAACTAGAACACAGGATCCAGAAGGGCTGGTACTGCTGCTTTATACACTGTCTCTTTATCCTAAGACCCTAGAAGAACACCTGACCCAGGTGTACTCATCAGGATAATTAATACTACCTGTTGTAAAAAAAAAAAAAAATCCTGAAATTTCATGGTTAATACAAAGTTAGCAGTTCTTGACAGCTCACCTTCGAGCAGTGACTCAGGGACCAGGGTTCTTCCATCACATGGCTCTGCCACACTGAAGTCCTTTGCTCTGAGCCACTGGACAGGGGAAAGCCCACACTCTCCATTGTCTCAGCCCAGAAGTTAAGGGATCACATTATGTTAGCCGTGACCTGCCCTACCTACAGGAGAGCCTAGGAAAGGTATCTTCCTGTGTGACTAGGATGACAAAGGAAAAGATCTGATGAATGTTTCCTCTATTCTTGTAGACGCTCCACTAATATTTCTTAAAGGAACCAAATTAATTCACTCTAAAACCATCAGAGTCTACTTGGGTTTTGTTCTCCCCAGGATAGACTTGAAAATTGTTGCAGTTTCTTTAATAATCACACTTTATATTTTTGTATTTATTCATGAGACTTTTCCAGTAGACGGTTCTTTTTATTTCCTCTTTTTAGATATACATGACAGTAGAGTGTATTTTGACATATTGTATATACATGAAGTATAACTCATTCTAACTGGGATCCCATTCTTGTGATTATACATGATGTGGAGTTTCGCTGGTCATATATTCATACATGAACATAGGAAAGTTATGTCGAATTCATTCTACTATCTTTCCTATCCCTGTTCCCCTCCCATTCCCTTCATTCCCCTTTGTCTAATCCACTGAACTTCTATTCTTCCCTCCCCTCCCCTTATTATGTGTCAGCATCTACGTATCAGAGAGGACATTTGGCTTTTGGTTTTTTGGGACTGGCTTATTTCACTTAGCATGATAGCCTCTAGTTTCATCCATTTACCAGCAAATGCCATAATTCCATTCTTTTAGGCTGAATAATATTCCATTGTGTATATATACAACATTTTCTTTATCCATTGATCTGTTGAAGGGCATCTAGGTTGGTTGCATAGTTTAGCTATTGTGAATTGAGCTGTTATAAACATTGACATGGATGGTCACTGTGATATGCCGATTTTAAGCCTTTTGGGTATATACCAAGGAGTGCGAGAACTGAGTCAAATGGTGGTTCCATTCCAAATTTTCTGAGGAATCTCCATACTGCTTTCCAGAGTGGTTGCACCAATGTGCAGTTCTACCTGGAGTGTATGAGTGGACCTTTTTCCCTACAACCTCACCAATATTTATTGTTACTTGTATTCTTGATAATTGCCATTCCAACTGAAGTGAGATGGAATCTCAGTGTAGTTTTAATTTGCATTTCTCTCACTGCTAGAGATGTTCAAGATTTTTTTCATGTATTTGTTGACCAATTGTATTTCTTCTTCTGTGAAGTGCCTGTTCAGTTCCTTTGCTTATTTATTGATTCTGTTATTGTGGATTTGGTGTTAAGTTTTTTGAGTTCTTATATATGCTAGAGGTGGCAAAGATTGTCTCCCATTCTATAGGCTCTCTCTTCATGTTCTCGATTGTTTTCTTTGCTGTGAAGAAGCTTTTTAGTTTGATAATATCCCATTTATTGATTCTTAAATTTACTTCTTGCACTTTAGGAGTCTTACTGAGGAAGTGGGTTCCTAAGCTGACATGATGGAGAGAGGGGCCTACATTTTCTTCTAGTTGGCCCAGGGTCTCAGGTTATACTTTTCTAGGATATTGTCTAATTAAATTCAATGCATTAGCCCCCAAAAGAACAAAACCTAAGTAGACTCTGGTGGTTTTAGAATTAATTGATTCAATTCCTTCAAGAGATATTAATGGGCCAGGAACGGAGACACATACTATAATCCCAGTGGCCCAGGAGGCTGAGACAAGAGGATCACAAGTTCAAGACCAGCTTTAGTGAGACCAACTTAGTGAGGCCCTAAGAAACTTAGTGAAACGTTGTCACAAAAAAATTAGGGATGTGGCTCAGTGGTAAATGGCTCCTGGTGATTTAATCCAATACCCTCCCCCCCAAAAAGGAGAGAGATATTAATGGTGCATCTACAAGCCTACATTATTTGTCAAATTATCACTTTTTATCTCTGCTGTCTTTGTGTTCTCTATTATAAAAATATGAATTTATTCAGGTTTTTTGTTTGTTTGTTTGTTAGTATTGGGGATTGAACCCAGGGGCCCTCAACCACTGAGCCACATCCCCAGCCTTATTTTATATTTTATTTAGAGACAGGGTCTCACTGAGTTGCTTAGTGCCTTGCTTTTGCTGAGGCTGGCTTTGAACTTGTGATCCTCCTGTCTCAGCCTCCCAAGCCACTTGGGACTACAGGCGTGCACCACCACGCCTGCTTCAGTTTTCTTTTATTAATTTCTATACAACCTGAGTTATAGTTGGAAAAGAAAGCTAGTGCATTGTTTTCTTCTATTAGGCCTGGGGTCTCTGTTCTAAGGCTTAAGTCATTGATCCACTTTGAATTGATTGGGGGCAGGGTGAGAGATAGGGGTTTAATTTCATTTTGCATCACATGGATTTCCAGTTTTCCCAGCACCATTTGTTGTACAGGCTATCTTTTCTCCAATGTATGTTTTTGGCACCTTTGTCTAGTATGAGGTATCCAGGTATATGTGGGTTTGTCTCTGTGTCCTCTATTCTGTACCATTGCTCTACATGTCTATTTTGGTACCAATACCATGCCGTTTTTGTTACTATTGCTTTGTCATAGAGTTTAAGATCTGGTATTGTGATACCTCTTGCTTCACTTTTCTTGCTAAGGAATGCTTTGGCTATTCTGAGTCTCTTATTTTTCCAAATGAATTTCATGACTGCTATTTCTATTTCCATGGGGAACATCATTGGAATTTTGAAAGAATTGCATTGGAAATGTATAACACTTTTGGTAGTATGGCCATTTTGATAATATTAATTCTCCTCATCCAAGAGCATGGGAGATTCTAAGATCTTCTTCTATTTCTTTCTTTAGTGATCTGTAGTTTTCATTGTAGAGGTCTTTCACCTCTTTTGTTAGATTGATTCCCAAGTTTTTTTTTTTTTTGAGGCTATTGTGAATGGGGTAGTTTTTCCTAATTTCTCTTACAGTGCATTCATCACCGATGTATAGAAATACATTTAATTTATGGGTATTTGTTTTAGATCCTGCTACTTTGATGGATTCATTTATTTGTTCTAGAAGATTTTTGGTGGAATTTTTTAGATCTTCCAAATATAGAATGATGTCATCAGTAAATAGTGATAGTTTCAGTTCTTCTTTACCTATTTGTATCCCTCTAATTTCCTTTGTCTCATTGCTCTGGCTAGAGTTTCAAGGACTATGTTGAATAGAAATGGCAAAACAGGGCATCCCTGCCTTGTTCCAGTTTTTAGGAAGAATGCTTTCAATTTTTCTCCATTTAGAAAGATATTGGCCTTAGGCTTAGCATATATAGCTTTTACAATGTTGAGGTATGATCCTACTATCCCTAGTTTTTCTAGTGTTTTGAACATGCAGAAGTGCTGTATTTATCAAATGCTTTTTCTGCATCTATTGAAAATCATATGATTTTTGTCTTTAAGTCTATTGATGTGATGAGTTATGTTTATTGATTTCCATATATTGAACCAAACTTGCATCCCTGGGATGAACCCCACTTGATCATAGTGCACTATCTTTTTAATATGTTTTTGTTTGTGGTTTGTCAGAATTTTATTGAGAATTTTTCCATCTATGTTCATCAGGGATATTGATCTGAAGATTTTTTTCTTTGAAGCTTTTTGTCTTTGTCTGGTTTTTGTCTTTTTCTGGTTTCTAGTCCCACAGAATGAGTTTGGAAGGGTTCTCTCCTTTTCTATTTCATGGAATAATTTAGGAGTATTGGTGTTAATTCTTCTTTGAAGCTCTTGCAGAACTTGGCTGAGAATCTGTCTCTTCCTGGGTTTTTTGGTTGGTAGGCTTTTAGTGGCATTTTCTATTTAATTGCTTGAAATTAATTTGTTTAAATTGTGTATGTCCTCCTGATTTGGGTAGATTATATCTCTCTAGAAATTTGTTGATGTCTTTGAGATTTTCTATTTTATTGGAGTGTAAATTTTCAAAATAGTTTCTAATTGTCTTCTATATTTCAGTGGTGCCCATATTTCCTTTTTCAGAATGTATTTTAGAAATTTGAGTTTTCTCTCTTTCTGTTCATTAGTGCAGCTAAGGGTTCATCAATTTTGTTTATTTTTTCAAAGAACCAATTTTTTATTTTGTTAATTTTTTGAATTTTTTTGTTTCAATTTCATTAAGTTCAGATTTGAATTATTTCCTGTCATCTACTGCTTTGGTGTTGATTTGTCCTTTTTTTCTAGGGCTTTGAGATGTAATGTTCGGTCATTTATTTGTTGGCTTTTTATTCTTTTAATGAATGAGCTCAGTGCAATGAACTTTCCTCTTGGCACTGCCTTCATAGTGTCCCAGAGACTTGATATGTTGTATTGGTGTTCTCATGTACCTCTAAGTATTTTTTTATTTCCTCACTGATTTCTTCTGTTATCCATTCTTCTTTCAGTAGCATATTATTTAGTCCCCAGGTGTTGGAGTAGCTTCTGTTTTTCATTTTATCATTGATTTCTAGTTTCATTCCATATGATCTGATAGAATGCAACGGTAGTATTTCTATTTTTTTATTTGCTAAGAATTGCTTTTGTAGCATAATATTTGGTCTATTTTAGAAAAGGATCCATGTGCTGCTGAGAAGAAAATGTGTTCACCTGATGATGGATGAAATATTCTATATATGTCCATTAAGTCTAAATTATTGATTATATTATTTTGTCCTACAGTTTCTTTATTTAGTTTTTGTTTGGAAGGTCTGTCCAGTGGTAAAAGAGGTGTGTTAAAGTCACCCAGTATTATTGTGTTGTGGTCTGTTTGATTCTTGAAATTGAGAAGGGTTTGTTTGATGTACATAGATTCTCCATTGTTTGAGGTATATATATTTATGATTGTTATGTCCTGTTGGTGTATGGTTCCCTTTAGCAGTTTGAAATGTCCTTCTTTATCCCTTCTGACCAAGTTTTGTTTGAAGTTCACCTTATCTAACCTAAGGATGGAAACCCCTGCTTGTTTACATAGTCCAGGTGAGTGGTATTTTTCCCCACCTTTCACCTTCAGTCTGTACATGTCTTTTCCAAGGACAAGAGTCTCTTAAAGAAGCATATTGTTGGGTCTTTTTCTTTTTTAATCTAACATGACAGTCTGCCTTTTGATTGATGAGTTTAGTGTAATTCATTCATTCAGTGTGATTATCAAGACATGATTTGTATTCCTGGTCATTTTGGTTTATTTTTGGTTTTAACTTGACTTAGTTTCTCCTTTGATTGACTCTTCCTTTAGCATAGTTCCTCCCTTTGCTCATTTTCATTGTTTTTTTCTTTTTTTTATCATTTCCTCCTCATCGAATATTTTGCTGAGAATGTTCTGTAGTGCAGGCTATCTAGTTGTGAATTCTTTTAACTATTATTTATCATAGAATGTTTTCATTTGACCTTCAGATCTGAAGCTTAATTTTGCTGGACATAGAATTCTTGGTTGGCATTCATTTTCTTTCAGAGCTTGGTATATGTTATTCTAGCTTTGAAGGTCTGGGTTGAGAAATCAGCAGAGATCCAAATTGGTTTCCTCCTATATGTAATTTGATTTGTTTTTCTCTCGCAATCTTTAAAATTCTATCCTTATATTGTATGTTAGTTATGCTCATAATAATGTGCCTTGGTGTGGATCTGCTATAATTTTGTATTTCTGGGGAACTGTAAACCTCTTGTGGTTGTTTTTCCATTTCATTCTTTAGGTTTGGGATGTTTTCTGATATTAAGTCATTGAAAAGACACTTTATTCTTTTGGTTTAAATCTCCAAGCCTTCATCTATTTCAATAAATCTTAAATTTGGTCTTTTCACGTTATCCCATATTTCTTGGAAGTTCTGTTCATGGTTTCTTCCCATCTTCTCTATGCAGTCAAATTTATTTTCAAGAGTATATATTTTTGTCTTCATTACCTGAGGTTCTGTTTTTCAAGTGGTCTAGTCTGTTGATGATACTTTCCATTGAATTTTTAATTTGGTTTATTGTTTCCTTCATTTCAAGGATTTCTGCTTGATTCCTTTTTATAGTCTCTGCCTCTTTATTGAAGTGATCCTCCACTTCCTATATTTTATCTCTAATATCATCCTTTATGTTGAAGATCAGTCTAACTATGTGCTTACTAAACTCCTTTGCTAACATTTCTTCTATTGTGTTGTCTATGGATTCTATTGTTGGAACATCTTGATTTGTCTGAGGTACTTTGTTCCCTTATTTTTTTGAGTTGTGTGTCCTCCCCTCTAACTATGGCTCTGAAGCAGTACAGTTTCTACCCTGTAGTCTTATAGTGTCCCTGAAGACTTCCAGTACTTCACCTTTAAGGGGGAGACCAGTATTAACAGCACCCATTGCAAACAATATACAATCTTAAACCAAATATCTCCTATTACGGCATCTACTGTTTTGTCACAATCAACAGAAATGATGTGGTCAGTTATTGTCTACAGTATAAACAGTAAGCTTTCTTAAAAGGTTTACCATGTCAAATGATGGGAAAAGGGAGAAGAGAAGTAGTGTAGGATGTGATGTTTGTGAAGGAGAGAGATGACAGAGGTAAATAAGGAAGAGTGAATAAGGAATTGATAGAGGTTAGCTGTAAGCATGAGAGAAATGAGAAAGAGAATCCAGGGAGACAGATAAGTGAGGAAAAAATATATACAGATTTTTTAAAAAAATAAAAATATAATAATACACAACAAAACTGTAATATACTTTTCAGAAATCCCATTCCTCAATAAATTGATGCATGAAAAATATTTGGATTCAAAGATGGTAGAGATGTGAGAGAGGGGGCAAAAAAAAAAGTATCAATGGAAAATTGAATGATTGCTTCAAAATTTTTCTCAGCTTCATTTCTCTGCAATAGGTGGAGTTATCTGAAGTTTGATGGTAGCTCCAGTCCAGTGCGTGCCAGACCAGTAGGCTGGGCAGGCTGATAGCAAGATTTCCTCACACCCT
Organism: Glaucomys volans; assembly: GCA_020662805.1. Lineage (NCBI taxonomy): Eukaryota > Metazoa > Chordata > Mammalia > Rodentia > Sciuridae > Glaucomys > Glaucomys volans. The sequence goes on from JAJEJO010047793.1 coordinate 95,615, forward strand.
CTTCCAGTCTTCCCATCCCTTTTAGCTGGCCCCTTCAGTCCCCTAACACTTCAAGAATCTCTGAACTGGAGAGCCCATTTTTCTCTAGTTTCTCCAACCTGTGCTCCCTCTGGGGTACTGCTTCCAGTCTCTGGCTTTCTTTGTTTTTTTGGGTTTTTTTTTTTTGTTTTTTGGTTTTTGTTTTTTTTTTTTGGTACTAGGGATTGAGCCCAGGGGCACTCCACCACTGAGCCATATATCCCCAGGCCTATTTTGTATTTTATTTAGAGACAGGGTCTCACTGAGTTGCTTAAGGCCTCGCTAAGTTGCTAAGGCTGGCTTTGAATTTGGAATCCTCCTGACTCAGCCTCCAAAGTGCTGGGATTACAGGCGTGTGCCACTGCACCTGGCCCAGTCTCTGGCTTTCCACAGGCTTGCCATTCCCAGACTGGCCCACACAGACCCAGAAGCAATTTGACAGATCTGAGTTTCAGCTTCCCCAGGCTCTGCCTTGCTGCAGTCCCAAGATCTCAATGCCCTTTCAACTTGCAGAGAGTCTACCAGGGATGTGCTCACACAAAGGAGTCACCCAGCAAAGAGGCAGCCAGATGGCAGCCACTAGCACACCCAGGAGGAAGACCTCAGTTGCAACCAGACCTGCAGGTACCCCAACAATATATCTCCAGGTCCTGGCTGGTGTTCCCAGAGTGAGGCAGCTGTGCCCCAAGATGGCAGCAGCAAACCAACAGGCCCCTTGATGCTGGATTCCCAGACCCTGGCCAGTGTCCCAAGATGGCTTCAGCCACATGTAAACAAACGTGCAGGTACCCTGACAATGGACTTCCAGGCAGTAGTGAACAGTAGGCAATCCATGGGCAATCTGCAGGCAAACAGCAGGTGATTTGCAGGTGGACATTGGGCAGCAGGTGATGGGCAGGCAAAAGAGGGGGCAAACAGGGCTGGGGTTGTGGCTCAGTGGTAGAGCACTTGTCTAGCATGTGTGAGACACGGGGTTCAATTCTCAGCACCACATATAAATAAGTGAATAAAATAAATGTCCATCAACAATTTAAAAATATTTTAAAAAGGAAAAGGTTGGTGATGCTGGGCCTGGTGGCGCACACCTGTAATCCCAGCGACTCGGAAGGTTGCAGTTCAAAGCCAGCCTCAGCAACTTAGTGAGGCCCTAAGCAACTCAGTGAGACCCTGTCCCTAAATAAAATACAAAATTGGGCTGGGGATGTGGCTCAGTGGTGGAGTGCCCCTGAGTTCAATTCATAGTACCAAAAAACAAAAAGTAAAAGTTTGGGGGGCAACAGGCAAACAACGGGCTGGTGGCAGCAGTCAGCAGGTGATCTATGCACAAAAGGCGGGCATTATGCTGGCAAACAGTGGGCAATCTCGGTGGATACACAGACGGCAAACAGCAGGGGATCAGCGTCAGCGAGGGCTGGCTCCTCGGGAAACAGTATTTCCTCTGCTTGAATCCCGAGTCATGGAGTGACAAGGAATGCAGCTTCCATCAAGTTTGCCATCTTGGGTCCCCCTCATCTCTATTCTTAAGTGACAGTTTTGCTGGGTATATAATACAAAACTGAAAAACACTGCATCACAACTCTTTGATGACATGAAACACTAAATAATCCTGCTGTGCTGTCACTTGCTTCTCATTCTTGTAGATAATCCCTGTTTTTTTTAATCTCTATAATAAAAATTTAGTTTAATCTCTATTGTGTGCTAAAGTGATGACCCATTTGCTTAGGTTGGTTACTGTTCCAATCACAGGCACAGCCAGTGCCAAATGAGCATCTTGGAGAGTTAGACCAATTAAGACATTTAAAAAGATAAAAATAATACCTACAATGCAGGTGATACAATTAATGCTTAGAATGTAAGTGACACATGTAGAATAGGATTCAGAGACCCTGAGGGAGAGTGAGGCAGCCCGTGTCTAGAGGAAATGGTCTGCGGCGAACAAGCCTCCTGCTTCCACCCTGGTCAGGCACCTCCTGCCTCAGTGATTCCTGGAGACACATGATCCTGCTGTGATTTGTATTGTGACAGTCATCAGAGGTCCACTCCAGCCAGACCCAGGCTCCAAGGCTTTTGCTTGCTCGCTTACTCTCTCTCTCTCTCTCTCTCTCTATCTATCTCTTTCTGAAATATAAGCATTTCCTGAAATTTCCCCCAAAGCTCATGTGTTGAAGCTTGGTCCTCAAGGCGGCAGTGTTCAGAGGTGTGTTTTGTGGAGTGACTGGGTCATGAGGCTCTAACCTCATTAATGCATTCATCTACTGATGGAATTCACAGCTTAGTGTGCTATTGGGAGGTGGTGGAAGCATTAAGTAGCAGAGCCTAGTTGGAAGAAGTAGGTTACTGGGGAAGAAACCTTGAATGGGAGGTTCACCCACAGCCCTTCTCTGTCTGTCTCTCATCCTTTGCTTCCTGGCTGCCATGTGGTGATCAGCTTTCCTCTGTCACATCCTCCCACTTCACCACAAGGGAGCCAAGTGACCACAGACTGGAACCTCTGAAATCATCAGTCAAAAAAAAAAAAAAACCTTTCCTTCTTTAAGTTTTTCTCAGGACTTGTCAGAGCAATGGAAGGCTAATATATTTATCAACACATACATCAATGCTTTCCAGAATTGCTCATATCTTTTATTACCTATTTTCCTTGCTCAAAATTTCTCTTTAGCATTCCTTCCTGCCTATCCTTTCTTCAAAATGTTTTGATTTGTATAATAGGCTTGACTCCTCCCTTTATCTTTTCATTGAGTTTGAGTATTTTTCTCAGAAGTTACCCAACAGATTTCTCTATTAAATGTCACTCACAGATTCCCAGATTATGGCCTATGACTATGGTCTGAGGCTTTTCTTTTCTCTCTCTCTCTCTCTTTCTCTCTCTCTCTCTCTCTCTCTCTCTCTCTCTCTCTCTCTGAAATATAAGCATTTCCTAAATGTGTTGGTAATTATTTTTGTTATCATATCTTCAGCAGTAATTCTTTTCTGCAAGATCTATGCATGGTCCCTGAGATGAGGAAGTCTGCTGTTTCATCTGCTGGGAGTTGTAGGCTTTGTCTATTTTTCAGGTGTTTTCTGGCCTCGGAGTTCCAGCACATAGTGTACAGTACAGAATTGAATTCCAGGTTCTCACAGATTCCACCCATGGTTCAGGGAAATGAAGCCCCCCACCATGATTTCCCAGGCCAGAAGAGAGCAGATCTCCTCCAATATCTACCCCAATCCCTCTCTGACTTTGGGCAGCATCCCTACAACCACTGACTTGCCACAGCCTGCTCTGCATCCCATGTGGGGACAAACAACAAGGGCCTGTCAGGTAGGTGTCTGGTTCTGAGAGTCACTGAGGCTTCCAATGTTTCAAATCCCACTCACCCCTTAGCACGAAGTTCCCTCTTGTTTAAGTGCCTGAGTTACATAATTAAAGCATTTTTGTTATACGTTCATCGAACATTACTGCGTGGTCAGAGAATGAGAGGGGATTTCAGAGTCAGTTCAGGTGCATCTAATCTGGAAGTTTCCAAAGTTTTTTTCCTTTTCCTAGAAATCTTTCTGTCCAAGAACTTCCCACATTTGGGGCAGAGGCAGAAAAGACTTCAGGCAAAGACCAGAGTCCTCCAGAGAGTGGGAATCTCAGTGTTCATCTTTTGAGTTCCAAAATAGGCAAGAACCCTATTTCACTGTTTGAAAATAGAGATTTTTTTTATTCCTAAGCAAAAAATTGCTACCTCAGAGGACAGTTCCTCCAATGACTCAGAAACTAAAAGGAAAAGATACCAGGTAAATATTGTGTGGTGGAGATACCAGACAGGATTAAAAATGAAATTATAAGAACACTATGGTAATCAGTGACTGGGGAAAGGATTAATTTCTCTCCCTCCCCTCTACCAGCCTCTTTTCAGGGACCCTAATTAACCAGGGGTCCCTATCCATTGGGTGGTAAATAGCTATCTCTAGGAAGTCTGAGGACCTCTCTGTGACAGACTTCAAGGCCAGAGATGCAACAGATGCCTGCCGAGATGTTACTTCTTCGTAAACCTTTTAGGAATGTAGCTGCATCACTTTATTGCTAGAATAAATTTTAGGTCACTATGCCAATTAACTGCTGTCTAAACTATCCCCTTGTAGGCTTAGGTTTTAGAAATACAGCTCTTAGGGAGACAAACAGGCCATCTTGAGTACCGCTGCCTATGGGAAAGGACACTCATGATAACACTCGCAAGTGTTTACTGTCCTTGTTCTGCACCTATGAACTACTTATTGCAAAATTTTCATACAGGTCCTTGGTCACAAAGATCCAATGTTGTAATGGTTAAGGAATGACATCAAATGTCCTTTAAAGAGTCCCCTGTAACCCCAGCTCAGGCCTCAGAATTTCAGAGCACAAGCTGGGGTAGGTAAATCTGAGTTCCCCAACCCTCTGAGTGGTGCTTGGTCTCTTGCTGAGTGTGATGTCCATAACATTGTGAGTAGTATTCCTCTAAAATTGAGGGAAGAGATCACACACACACACACACACACACACACACACACACACTTAACTTTTGGAATTATGTAAGCATTTATGAAATGCAACTGAAACTGAAAAGGGACCTGATGCTGATATTGCCACTTACTGGGAAAGGGGCAACAGGAGCTCCGGACAGGTTGGGACAGAACACAAAAGAAGAAGAAGTTGGGTTCAGTTGCTTCATTAATCTCACAGGATCCTGCTTTCTTTCAGAGTACTGCTGAGCAGAATTTGGAACACAGTGTGGTTAGAGAGAAATGGCCTCCATAGTGGTCACATTCCCTTCAGCCTTGTTCACCAGGTTGGGAAACTCAAAGGTTCTCATGGGCCTCCTAGAGGAGAAGCAAAGTGTTCAAGGAACCTTAGGTCAAAAGCCTGAGGACAGAACCAGGAAGGTCAGGGTGCATGGATCTCACTATATGAGACTGTGGTCAGGATCCTGGGTGTCAGCCATGGCTGTTGATACTTGCATAAGATCAACAGGACAAGACATTAGAAGAAGATGCAGCAGAAGTAAAGAGAGATACCCAAAGACCAGGACAAAATTACCCTTTTAAAAATCGGAAGGATTATAAAGTTTTTTTTAAAATGGAACTTCCTCCCCCAAATCCAAGAGAACTGGAGGGGAGGGAAGAGTAGTAAATATGATGGAGGCTAAGGAGACGGGAAAGTCATCTTGACAAGTGTCATTGTGGTCATCTAGCAGTGGGTTCTCAGGGCCTGAACGTGTCTAGCCTGACTCTTTCTCTCACAGGGCATTTCACTGGTCCCTTGCTTACCCCACTGTCCTGCAGTGGGAATCTCACACCTATCTGTCCTAGGTAATGACTCAGGACAGCGACTATTACCATTCTCTTTTGCTCCGAGCTTTTTAGCTGGTCCATATCCACCTGGACTCTCTCTTTGGAGTTCTCCTGCTCCTCAGAGGAATGTCAGCCAAATATTTTAAGGTCCTGCTTTCAACTGATGGAAAACATGCACTCAACAGGCCAATTGTAACACAGCTTCTCACCTCTCTTCCCAGTGTGCTTTAGCAGCATCTCCTCTTGGAGTTTCTCAGGTGTTAGTAATGCACCTGTTCAGGGCCTTTCTAATCTGCAGGAGGTACCTCTCTGCATGGTCTCATTGCAGCACCTCTTACCAAGCTTGAGGTGAGTGGCAAGCACCCATAAGGTGGGGAACAGACTCTAAGCACAACTCTCCCAAAGAAATCCTCTTCCCCTTCTCTCCAACTGAACTTTTCTATGCCTTCATTATGAGAAAGAGTTTAAGAGTCTCAAACCCTGTGCTTAGAACCTGCTTTGCAAATGCCACGCATGGAAGTTATTCACTGTGTTAGACAGATTTCTGTCATTCTGAAAACACCTAAGAAAACCAACTCAGAGAAGGAAAGATCTATTCTGGTGCATGGTTTCCAAGGATTGGTCCATGGTCAGCCAGCCCCATTGCTTTGGGCCTAAGGGGAGGTCAAACATCATTGCAGAAGAAAATGGCAGAGAAAAGCTGCTCAGTTCTTTGCAACCAGGAATTAGAGTAAGAGACAGAAGAAGGTGCCAGAACAAGATATAGCTCCCAAGGGCATGCCTCCACTTCCTCCAGCCACACCTCTATTGCCTACAGTTTCCACCAGCTCCTAGTGGTTCATTCAGCTATCAGTGCATTAATACGCTGAAGAGATCAGAGCCCTCATGGTCCCCTTTCCAAAAGTCACACCTCTGAACGGACTACTATGGCTGCTAGTTTGAAGCTAAACTTACTTTAAAGACTTAAAAACAGAAGCAGAGAGACTAGGAAGCTACTTCAACAGCCCAAGTGAGAGATGATGGCCATATTAGGGAAGTGCTTTGTGCATTAATTGAAAGATGCCAGTATTTGCAGATAGAGGGTGCAATGTGAGAAAGTGAAGTGAGGGTGATGGTGTGGTTTTATGGCTGAAATAAATTATGATAGAGTTGACAATTATTGGGATGGGAACACTATGTGGAAAGCATGTTTAGAGTGAGACATGTCAAGCTAGAGATGCCACATAAACAACTATATTTTTACAATGTGGAGTCCAATATAGATGCCCAAATAGAAACTGCACAGCTCCCAAAATATTTTAAACCATTACATGATATGACATTTGTGCTGATTTTTGTTTCTGCCAAAATAAATCACCACAGATAACCATACAATTTTGGAAGTCAAAAACCTGATGTATCACTGCAATAAAGTTAAATTAAGGTTGTGTTCCTTCTGGAGACTCTGAGGAAGAATCCGTTCCTTGTTCATTCCAGTTGTTACCAGAATTTGCTTCTTTGCTATAATAAAACTGAGGTCCTCCTTTTCTTGCTGATTAAAAACTAAGGGTCTTTGATATCAGAACAGTATTTTCCCTTGCTTTGTAGTTGCCTTATTCTATCTTCAAAAACAGTAATATGGAGTCCAATACTTTTCACAACTTATCTAATTCAGTTTTCTGCCTCTTCCTCTTAACACTTTTTAGAAACGTGTGTGGTAATCCAGCATGTCTTCTCATTATAGGATCTTTAACATTGAACATAAATGGATAGTTCATTTGCCATATAAAGCATATAGTTGCAGGGTCCAAAGATTAGTGCATGGTCACAACATCAGAAAGAGGATGAGTACAAGTAGTAAAGACAAGGGTTCTGGGTGGTGTGGACCTGAACATAGGATATTCCACATTGAGGGAGAGATGAGAAAGAAATCAAGGAATGAAGGAAGCCAAAGAGCATCCATTGAGTAGAAGGAAAAGAATGATGGGTGGTGAAGACAGTGTTTTAAGGAAGTACATGTCATTTGTTCCTGAGGTATCAAGGAAGGTGAGGATTGAGAACTGTCCACTGCACTCAACAGTGTGGAGCTCCCTGGCGACCTGAACAAGAGCAGCTCAGTGGAAAGGTGGGGGCAATGCATGATGACAGAAAGTTCAGGAGAGAAAGAGATTGCTCACAATATGGTATACAGATGGTTAATATGCACAGAAAGGCATGTTCCATATTATTAGTCTTTGGGGAAATGCAAATCAAAACCACAACAGGATACTACTTTATATCCACTAGGATGGACATGATCAATAAAATGGACAATAACAAGAACTGGAATGGCTATGGAGAAATCTCCTCCACATTCCCCACCCCAACCCAGGGCCTTGCACATGCTAGGAAAATGCTCTACTACAGATCTTCATTCCCAGCCCTGAAGAATTCTTGAAATATTTCAGGGTGGAGATATAAAAATCGTACAACTGGAATGAAATGGACTCATATGCTCATTTACTTCCTAAATGAGAAATGGAATCAATGCAATATAGATTAATAGATGATAGATAGATGATAGATAGATGTTAGATAGATGATAGATGATAGATAGATATAGATAGATGATAGATAGATAGATGATAGATAGATAGATAGATAGATAGATAGATAGATATAAAAAGATTTATCATGAGGAACTGTTTTCTCATGATTTACCATGAGGTGGTTATTGAGGCTGAGAAATCCAAAGGTTTTTGATGTGCAAGCTGGAGATCCAAGAAGGGCAATCCAACCTAAAGGCCTGAGAACCAGAGGAACAAGTATAAGGCCAAGCTGAGGATGAAAGCTCAAGACCAAGGTGGGCCAGTATGTGAGGGCAGGAGAGGAGGGATATCCACACTCAAGCAGAAAGAGGTAATTAACCCTCTTTCTGTCTTTTTGGTCAAATCAGGCTCTAAACAGATTGGATGCTACCCGACCACATTGATGAGGACAATCTTTGCTACTCAGTCTAAGGATTATAATGCTAAATTCATCCGGAAACACTCTCACAGACACAACCAGAAACAATGGTGAACAACTGTCTAGGCATTTCTTAGGTCAGTCATGTTGACACATAAAATCAACCACCAAAAGAATGAAAGAATAAGAGGAGGATGAAACAAAAACTTAAATGATGGATGACTGGTTGAATGCCAGAGATGAGGAAGAAAGAGTCAAAGAAGTGAAATTATGATCACTGAGGGCCAAAATTATGTCTCCATCACTCAAACTCAGAACTCAAAATGTATGAGGTTCCTCAACATCTCTGAATTATATTTCTCCATCTGTACGATGGAGATTTTTGCTTTGCAAAATTGATGGAGATCTAAATGGAAGACTTCAATAAAGCCTATCGAATGATGTTGTGAATACTAATGCAAAGGTGTGATTGATTTGAAGATAGGGATCCACCTCACATCTTGTATGGAGAGGAAGGAATATGAACAAAGACCCAAGGTGAAGAAGCCTCTGCTCTTTAAATATCTCATCTGCACCAAAGTGCAAGGTCCCTTTTTTTACACTTCCCACTCCACAGGACTCTTTGTCTACTTAAAGAGAAATCCCTCTTTGATCTTCCAGCTGCTCCATAACCAATGAGCTCAGTCTGATTTGGCACACTGGAGTATAAGGTCAATGTCCTAAGAGGGGAACACATGGAAGATATTCCAACTTGAAGCTCCAGATTCCATGTCTTCAGTGACCATGTGATAAATGGCTAAGATTGAACTTTGTACTTTTCCAGTATTGGATTTAAATACTCTTCTTCCACTAGTTTGGGCTATTGGTTGCCTGTCCTTCAAAATGGAAATAATATCTACTTCAGGAGATTCTTGAAAAAATTAAAAGAAAGAATATTTTCAAAGTACATGGGACACAAACCTAGTTTAATATAGGCCTGGAAAGACCAATTTCCATTCTTTTTTCTCTTTTAGGTATTGTAAGAGGGATCAACAAGTGGCCACACATTATACTACTCCTGGTTTAGCACCTGTCACTCCCTCAGTTTTCTGCTGGAACCAAGGAGAAAAGGTCAAAGAGCTCCATTATGGTTTCTCCCCCTCCTTCAAATATCCATCATCAGGTCCTACATTGGTTCATAGTGCTCAAGCCCTTAGCCAGAACCCTTATCAGACCTTTGGTTTCTGGAGGCAGACTGAGGAAGCTCAGCTGAGCTGAGAGGGGAACCAGGAGACCCCAGAATCAAGCAACTCATGATGATAGTATCAGCCCATCTCTGGTATAAAAACTAGAAACAAGAGGCAGAGGCTGCAAGGAATCATAGACACCCAGGCAAGAGAGACACACTCATCACCAAGGTACAGGCTACACTGGGTCCTCCAGCAAAAAGGTGTAGGGATGGAACGGGAAGTCCTCCATTCAGACCTCTGGTCCAGACAACATCCTGGGAGGCCATCAGGCAGAGCCTGACTTGCACATGGAGTCAAAATCAGGAGCGTCTGTACTCTGGGTCCCCCTCTGTTGAGTACCAAAGGGAATGGGGAGAAGGGCCAAGATTCTTCATGCCAAGAGGTGTACATTCTCCTTGGCCTTGGCCTTCCCCAGTCCCATGACCTTCTGAGAGGCATGACTCCAATCCAGGCCAGACTGGGGCAGGGAACCAAGTGATTTTCAAACGTTGCCAATGTGCACAAGCCCATTTCCAAACTTTGTGATCTTGACAGGCTCCAGGAACAGGTGGCTGAAAAGAGAGATTTCAGTTAGGAATGAATGTGGACCAGGAACATGGAAGAGAAACTGTCATTCCAGGCAGACATAGATGTGACTGAGCAAAAAGGAGGCTGATAGGTGCCCATCAACAGATGAATGGATAAAGAAAATGTGCTATATATATACACAATTAAGTTTTACTCAGTCATAAAGAAGAATGAAATTATGGCATATGCTTGGTAAATGGATGAAACTGGAGAACATCAAGCCAGACCCAGAAAGTCAACGGTCAAATGCTTTCTCTCATGTGGGGAATTAGACCAAAATAAGGAAAAGGGGCATGTCACGTGAAAATCAGTGACACAGAAGGGGATTGAGGGGGAGGGAGGAAGGTCAGGAAAAAGGAAGAATGATGGAATTAATCTGACCAAATTTTCCTATATACATATATGAATGCACCACAGTGAATTTCATCTTTATGTATATCCATAACACTAAGTTTTAAAAACTATAAATACATAGAAGATCAGTAGAGTAAAGGAAAGGGAACAGGGTATGGAGGAAGGGAGGAAAAGTACTAAGAACTGAATTGGAGCAAATTATCTTCTATGCTTGTATAATTATGTCAAAATGGACCCCAATATTATGTATTACTAAAATGAACAAAAAGAATTGTACTGAACATGTACAGATTTATTTTCCTTCTCATTATTCTTTAGTAGAGTACAATAACTATTTACATGGTATTTACATTGTATTAAGTATTGTAAGTAATAAGGAGATGATGTAAAATATAGGAAAGGAGTTCATGGATTCTATGCAAATATTACTTCTTTTTATATAAGCAACTTATATCCTCAGCTTTTTGGATCCTTGAGGATGTTGGAACCAATTCACCACTAGTACTGAATGTAAAATAACAATTGCTTTCAAAATTGGAGATAAAGACATTGCTGCTGGGACTGTAAATTGGTGCAACCACTCTGGAGAGCAGTATGGAGATTTTTCCAGAAAACTTGGAATGGAATCACTATTTGACCCAATTATCCCACTCCTTGGCATATACTCAAAGAAGTAAAAATCAGCATACTACAGTGACATTGCCACAGTAATGTTTATAGTTGCTCAATTCACAATAGATAAACTATGCAACCAACCTAAATGACCTTCAACCAATGAATGGATAAAGAAAATGTGGTACATATACACAATGGAATATTGCCCAGTCATGAAGAAGAATGAAATTATGGCATTTGCTGGTAAATGTATGGAATTGGAGTTCCACTTATGCTAAATGAAATAAACCAATCCCAAAAAACCAAAAGCCAAATGTTCTCTCTGATACATGCTAACACACAGTAAGTCCAGGAGGGAAGAATACAAGTTCTTTGGATTAGACAAAGGGGAATGAAGGCAAGGGAGTGGGTTAGAATAGGGTAGACAGTAGAATGAATCAGACGTAACTTTCCTATGTTCATGCATGAATATATGACCAGTGAAACTCCACATCATGTACAATCACAAGAATGTATTACACATACATTGTACTTCATGTATGTGTAATATGTCAAAATACATTCTACTGCCATGTATAACTAAAAAGAACAAATAAATAAATTAAATTGGAGATAAAGCAAACTGATAATTTGTAATATGATTTCAAATATTACTGTAGGCCATTTGCTACCTGTTTGACTCTCACAAATAAGAAAGGGGCTGACCTTAGCTTTGGGGCCAGCAGGGCTGCAGCAGGCTGAGGGTCAGTGGCAGAGGCTGGAGAGGGCTGTCCTCATGATACTATTTTTCATCTCTTGTGTCACACCTTCCCACCAGCTTCACTCATCAGAGCCCCAAGGGGAGTGAGGGAATATTACCCACCCCTTTTTACCAAGTGCCCCTTACTGGGCCAGGAACAGAGCTGAAGCAGTTTTGTTAAGAATGCAGCCTAGTCTGGGGGGTCCAGGGTCATTCTCCCAAAAAGAGAAAGTCGAGAAGGGCCTGAAGTAATATGGCTTCCTTCTCCCAGTCCACAGGAAGATGGGTTTGCAGGAGGCTGAGGCTTAAGTCCAGGTTAGCACAGATATTCAGGAAGGCAACTCTGGCCCAGGTGTATAATGCATACCAGAAACTCTCCCAGCACACACACACACACACACACACACACACACACACACACACTTAGCTCTAGAGAAATCTGACACAAGGAAAGGAAGGAAAGCCTGGGAAGGAAGCCTGGGCTCCCAAGAACCATGCTGCTTCCCCCAGTCCCAATTCAGCACACAGAACCCATCTTAACACCCTCTGCTGGAGCAAAGCCAGCACCTCTTCACAGTCCCCACACCTGCACCTGGGGGCTCAGAATGACCAGTGACACAGCAGATGTGGTGAGACTTTGCCATATGCAGAGTCAGGCAAGGTTCTCTTTGGGAAAGCTTCCCAAAGAGAGGGGTCAAAAGCCACATCAATGACAGAGGAAGAACCCTGGCTGGATGGCATGATAGTTCTGAGTGTGAGGGCAGCTTGGGAAAGTGGCAGAAGAAGTGACAGGGCCATATGCGCCCCCAGAGGTAGAGATATGACCACCAGGTCAGGCTAATGCAGATCAGCAACATCTCGAGCTGAATCAGTCAGAGGAAGCAGGTATCTGCTGGTGTCAGGTTCAGAGTACAGGCGTCTCACTAGCGCTGGATTCTCCTCCTTCCTCCAAATAAGTGATCTTCATGGCCTGGTCTGGTCTCTGGACCTCACTAAAGATACTAGTGCAAGACTCCTTTCCTTCCAGATATTTTTCACCAATATCCTGGGAATACAAGAAAGAGAGTTCTTAGAGCAGCTTAAGGATAGAATGACTCCAGAGGAACCAGCAGACAATCAATGTCCATTGCTTAAGCCAGGCATGGTGGAGCACACCTGTGGTCCCAAGACTTGGGAGGCTGAGGCAGGAGGATTGCAGGTTCGAGGCCAGCCTCAACAAATTAGTGAGATTATGTCTCAAAATAAAAAAATTTAAAAGGTTTTTGGAGAGAGGATGGGTCTAGGGTTGAACCCAGAGATGCTTTATCACTAAGCCACATCCCAACCCTTTTTATTTTTTATTTTGAGACAGGATATCACTGCACTGTTTAGGGCCTCATTAAGTTGCTGAGGCTAACCTCCAATTTGTGCTCCTCCTGCCATTGCCTCCCAAGTCACAGGCATGTGCCACCATGCCCAGCAAAGAAAACACAAATTTTTTTTCAATACTGGGGATTGAACCCAGGGCCTTGTGCATGCTAGGCAAGCGCTCAGCCACTGAGTTACACACCAGTCCGTAAATTCTTTTGATAATCTCAACACAAAGAGACAGAAAAAAAGAAAAAAAAAAACTCTGGGGAAGAGAACAGCAGATGCCTGGGTTTGGGCAGCCCAGGGCTGGTGCCGTAAGACATATAGGTGTCCAGGCTGGTCACCACTCCCAGCTCTCACCTTCTGCTCGTCCTTCTGAGACTCCTTTTCCATCAGCTCAGCATAGGAGATACCATCATCCCTGACCTTGGGGTCCTCTAGCAATCATGCATCCAAATCATGACAGACTGAACCTTGATTCTGTGCCAGGAAACTAACCCTACACACACACACACACACACACACACACACACACACACACACTACCAGGAACCCAGGGACATCATAGCTACACCCACCATCCCCTCTACAGGGGCCACTTCCTGCCACTAAAATGCAGGAAGAAGGAAGCCCAGATTCCAATGGGAGAGGGGAAGAAATTTGGACCCAGGAAAGTAAGTGCAACCTGCCTCTTTCCATCTCCATCTTCTTCTTTTTCTTCTTCTCGAATATGATCCAAAGGAATCCTCCAACTCCCAGGATGAAACACACAGCCACGATGGCCCCCACAATGCCTCTCATGCGGCTAGCTGCGAGCTCTCCATCTGAGAGAGTTAAGAAAATAAGAAAGTTAAGACTAGATAAAGTGGAAGAGAAGCTGATATACCCATTGTCAAGGGGAGATAGCGAGAGAAGGTGCAGCTATCAGAGGGGCCTGGATGAGAAGATGAAGAGCGATGGGCATAGCATGCCCATGCATTTAACCAGGGCCCAGCTCCTCTGTGGGGCTGGGGAGGCTGTGATGGACAAGGCAGGGTGGGTGGGGGGTCTATGAAAAGCTCATCACCCAGGAAGACAGAAAGTCTCAAACACAACGTGAAGGATCTCACTGCTATAGAGGTTTAACCCCATACTAGGTCTTCAGTGAGGACCTCCCAAGGACATGCTCAGCCCACTGTGTCATGGGGAAGCAGCAGGAGTTTCACAGATATTCAGCGTGGAGTGAGCATTCCAGCAGGGGAGGGACGGACAGGTGGCAGCTGTAGGTACGGAAGGCCAGGGGGGGCAGCAGCTGGGTCCAGGAGGTTTTTGTGGGTCATGTTGTTCTGAACTTGATCTGAGACTCCAGGATGGGAGGCGGGTGGGGACGTGACAAGGGATGATGATTGACCCTGACAAGTCAGATTCCTCCAGCAGCTCCTGCAGGGAGATCTAGAGAGCACAGGGGTGCACACAGGTCCAAGGCATCCCAATGAAACACCTACTGGGAGCAGACTTTGCCCAGAACTGTGCTTGACACGTGGGTGAACAAGACAAAAGGATGTGTCCCCTGCCCTCATGGTGTTCCACTCATGGAGGATTCAAATACCCACATGCATCTTACTTCTCAGGAGGGATGGCCACAGACAGCTCCTCAGAAGAGGCTATGCCTTAAAAGCTGACAATGGCTTCACACATTAGGAAACCTCAGCAAGCAGTTGTGTGTGCAGTGTGGGAATGAGGCCAACGTCGGGGGCAGGGGGTTTGTAAGCCCTGAATCCTACAGGGACCAACTGGAGGTCGGCTCCCAGACAAGACACAGACAAAGGCCACAATCTGATCTGGACACAGTGGGTGGTGCATGGGTGGGACAGGTACGGGAAGGCTGCTCCCTGGACCTGTGGGAAGGGGATGGAAGGGAGAGATATTTAAAGGCAGATGTGAGCTGGCTATGACTGCACACTTCTGGATTGGAGGGACCAAGGGAAGGCGGGTGCTGTTAATAAACAGAGCAGGGGAAAAGCCAGGAGCCCTCAGACTTCAGTGCCACCTGAGCTCCTGCAAGATGCCCCTCCCCTCCTGCAGGCTGCACTCACCTTGGCTACAGATGTCTGTCGTAACAGTTTAGTTTGGGTCTAGGCCTATTGTCACTATTTGACTAGGCCTCAACCTGTGGGTCTTTGTCCCTTCTGGAGGGGGTAAGGTCGACGAGGTAACCAACGCCCTCGGGAGAGCAAGTTCCAGACCAGTCTCAAATTTATTCAAAGAATTACAGCACTTTTATAGATGAGGGGAGTCCGAGAACAAAGAACCAGTGGTGTAACATGATAGTCTGTGAAGATGGCCCAATGAGGAGTCACAGTTTACCAAAGGGCGGAGGGAGAAGGTGAGGAGAGTGAAGCTCACCTGGGGCATATGTCCGCAGACAGGTCAGACCACTCGCGAGTGTTCTCCAGCGAGCATGTAGGAATCCCGTGTTTTCAGCAAAGGATTATGCCCTTCCGTAGCCTTTGGAGGATATGCCTCGGTGGCTTCTTTCTACATCCCCACAGATGTCAACAAGGTCCAAGGTGGCATGTTTCTGGTCCACTTGGTTGCTGAGAACACAGGTGAGGCTGACACTGGACTGGCTCAGAGGCAGGTTCATGGTCAGGGTCCAGAGTTTGGGGGATCCTTGTGTCCCTCTCTGCTCCAGCTCCCTGGGGAGGCCCTTGCTCACCCAGGTTACAATCAGGACCTCTAAAGCCACTGTGGACCCACACTCCAGAGTGACATTGCACCAGCTGGGTGTGATAGATACTGAAGTGATCTGGATCTGGGCAGGGGGCACAGGATCTGAGGAAGAAGGGGACAAAGAAGAGAGCCTCACACATGCCACACATTCCACCCACTATCTCACTGAAGCATAGGAACCCCCTGTAAGGAAGTTGGGAGCACTTCACAAATAAAACACAATTTCCCCAAAGCTACATATCGAGCAAGTGGCAGAAGCCACTTTGCAAGCCTCTTATGATTTCACTCGATTAAGCAAGCCTTCAAATTCTTTTTTCCCCCACAAGAAAATGATGGCTGAATCCCATTTTCCTGGATCATACTTCAAGAAAATAGGGTCTTTTGAAAGGGGAGGAAGGGTGAGACATAAGAGCTAGTTTGGAGTCAGTGTCCTTTGCCCTGTGTCTTCAGTTGAGACCATGCCTGGGACAGCACATCCCTATTGGGGCAGGATGCCAGGCCAGCTCTGGGAGGGCAGAGACAAGCTCGGTGCTCAGACGAAGAGACATTGTGGGAGATACAGTGGCTTAACTAGAGATGACAACTCTGCAAATAGTTAGAAAGTGATGCTGAATGTCTGGTCCAGACTGAAGAGAAGAGTCAGATTCACAGGCTAGTCTTGGAATCACAGAGAGACCTGCAACTGCAAATCACAGAGAGACCTGCACTCTCCCCACAGAAGGTGATTCCCTATGCAGAGAGGGACTGTAAGGATCCAAGAGTCGGTCAATGGATTTCCTAAGATGTTCAGCATCATAAACTTTCTCCAATCCTATCAAGAATTGGAGAGCAGGGTTTGTGGAATCCTGTGTGAGGGAGGCTGTCCTCTCACTGGTCACTCACTGCAAGGATTGGGGATGGTGAAGTAGATTTATGTGGATCCCAAATGTGGGAGAAGAATCATGTTCCCACTGATGGCCACATCTTCATCCTCAGAAACTGTGAATATGCTAGGTTCTGAGGAAAAGAGTTGAGCTTTAAATAGGATTATCTGGATAGTCCCAGAGCAATCACAAGGATCCTTAAAAGTGGAAGAAGAAGCCAGGCATAGTGGCACACACCTGCCATCCCAGCAGCTCAGGAGGCTGAGACAGTAGGATTGCAAGTTGAAAGCCAGCCTCAGCAACTCAGTGAGGCCCTAAGCAACTTAGTGAGACCCTGTTTCAAAAATATAAAAAAGTAAAGAAGGGTTGGGGATGTGGCTCAGTGGTTAAGCACCCCAGGGTTCAATTCCTTGTAGAAAAAAAAAAAGAAAGAA
>JAJEJO010047793.1:112815-146597 GCA_020662805.1 Glaucomys volans
AAAGAAAAAAAAAAAGAAAGAAAGAAGAAAGAAAGAAAGAAAGAAAGAAAGAAAGAAAGAAAGAAAGAAAGAAAGAAAGAAAGAGAAAGAAAGAAAGAAAGAAAGAAAGAAAGAAAGAAAGAAAGAAAGAAGAAAGAAAGAAAGAAAAAGAAAGAGAAAGAATGAGAGAGAGAGAGAGAGAGAAAGAAGAAAGAAAGAAAGAAAGAAAGAAAGAAAGAAAGAAAGAAAGAAAGAAAGAAAGAAAGAAGAAAGAAAAAGAAAGAAAGAGAAAGAAAGAAAGAAAGAAAGAAAGAAAGAAAGAAAGAAAGAAAGAAAGAAAGAAAGAGAAAGAAGTGGAAGAAGAAAGAAGGAAGGCAGAAAGCAGGTGTGAGGAATGCAATGCATGAGGGACTCCACCCACAATTTCTAGCTTGGGTAGAGGAAGGGGCCACAGTCAAGGGATGCTGGCAGCCTCTGGAAGGGGCAAGAGGCAAGAAAATGGATTTCCCCGGGGATCCCACAGAACAAAATGCAGCTCTGTTCACACTTGGATTTTAGCTGAAGACAATCATGTCTGATTTCTGACCTGCAGCATATTAAGAACACAAATTTGTGTTGTTTTAAACCACAATTATGGATTGTTAAAACATAAAAGGAAACTAATATACAGAAGCTGTAAATTTAGTCTTGTAAAGAACAGTAAATGTTACTGCAAAAATTGCCAAATTTCCATTTTGTCCCCCTAAACACAGCTCTGATTTTTCTCCCTGGTATAAAGTCTCAGCTCTACTGTTTGTGATGAATATCTGATATGTTGGTACCTGAAGAGGATCCACCAACATGTGGTCGAAGAGACTTCTAGACACAAAAGAAAGAGGTAGGTCATGGGATTAGGGTGAGGGTGTCCCTTACCATGAACATCGAGGTGGAAAAATTGGTTAATTTCTCTTCTTCTATGAAATCTTACCTGGGCCCAGTACTGCCCACTGTCCTGTGAGGTCAAACTGTGAATCCTCAGGGATGTCATGTTGGGCACCTGGACCCTCTGCTTGTACTTGTCCTGAAGGCTGAACCATTCTGGGTCTTCTTTCCCATTCTGGATTCTCAGCATGAGTGTAGATTCTGACTCAGCGCCAACACCCCAGGAGGTCTCCACTACCTTGGAATCTTCTCCTGGCTCCTGGATCACACACAACAGGACAGAACCTCCTCGGATTGCCTTCAGATAAGTGTGGGTTTTAATCCCAGAACCATGAGCTCCAGAGCTCCTGGCTAAAGTGCTGCAGGCACCTAGGGCATTGGGAACGAGAGCATGGATATGTCCTTAAGGAGAACAAGTGAAACAAAAATTTTCTTCTTAACCAATCCATCCAGCACCTTTCCCTGATCCCAGCCTTTTACAGGGAATAGAAGCCAATTCTGGGATCAAGCCTAGTTCCACTGAAGTGTATTCCTGGGTGGGTTTCTTCACTGGACTAACCTTCAGTTTCCTTATCTGTCTTGAGATGATGATATGAAGCGAAAGAGACCATGAGTTGAAAGCTCCTAGCACATCCTCTGGCACATGCTAGGTGTTTAAGTGTAGGAGGTGGCTCCTAAATGTCTCCCAATGATCCCCCTGCTAGTGTTCACACCTGTGTGTAATCTGCTCCCCAAAAAGTGTGCACCTGGAGACTGGCTTCTGACAGCAAAAGTGATGGTGTGTCACTTAAAATGACCATCTTATACCAGAACAATGGGTTCTTCCTTGTTAGAGCAACAGAAAACAGATTAAAATGTTGATGCTCCCTAGGGAGATTCTCCATCTTGAGATCGGGAGAGACAACCCACCCCAATCCTAAATCCCCTCCCTATAGCCCACCCCAATCCCTTCCCTCACCCTATAAAAGTTGGCAAGAAAAGAAGGAATGTGGGATCCCCTGGCACCCTGCTGTTAGGCGTAAGGGCGATCGTTGCTGGCCAGCTAAAATAAAGTCTTCTTTTGGCTTTACGTGATGGGCTTGGATGATTTTATTTTCTTTGGGTACAACATTTGGAGGTCCCGGTGAGACTTGATTTCTCCAAGCCCTCACGCCTAAATTGGTCTCCTGTGGATAGTTGCTGGGAGCGCCCACCCTGAGTAGAGGGGAGCTCCTGAGCGATGTGCCTCAGCCTCACTCTGGGGGGGACTCCAGCCCATCTTCAAGACGCCCTTCTAAACAAAGCCACCTGTTATCCTGTTTTGGTGAGTCGCGATCTGTATCTGGGGGACATGGTCAGACAGGACGCAGTCGCTTACACCAGTCCCAGGCCAGAGGGAGACGTTGCTCCTGTCCTCTGGTGGGCCTCCTCATGAGGCCTAGTCTGTCTGGTGGGCCCCTTGAGGGCCCATTCTGGTAGGCCGTGTGGGGTCTAATCTGGTTGGCCGATGTCTGTCTCTGTATTTGTCTTGTTAGTCTGGTCTGGGCCGCATGGGGTCCGCTCGGTTTGGCTACCACGTGGCTGGCTTCCGGCATAGCAGCCACCTGTGGCCTGGTCTGCTTGGCCGCCACGTGTGGCTTGGGCCTCTGTGCGTAGTTCAGTAGGACCTCCATGTGGGCCCAGTCTGGTAGGCTGTGCCCCAGCGACGTGTGCCCTGGGGGGAAGTCGTGGGACGCCATGATGTCACCCTCTGTCCTGCACCAGCCGGGAGTTGTAGGTTCTGTTGCCACTGCCGTTGCCTCCGCCTGCCTGCCTCACAGCACAGTGCCCACACATGGCGTGGTGGAGCAATGCCCTCCACAGCTGGGGCGATCCATGGTAAGGGCCCAACTCATGTTCAGAGTCGCATTTGCCACTGGCCCCCTGGGTGTCCAGGCCATTTGTGTTTTCTGTGTTTTTTTCCTTGCTTTCTGTGTCACATCTCTTCAGGACAGTCTACTATGGGACATAGTCAGTAAACCATGTGCCCCACTGTTCTAACTTGTTTTTTTTAGAACATTTTCAGGAATTCCAGGAATGTGCTATTGACTACGGAGCATTTGTTAATGGATGTACCTTAAGAAAGTTTTGTAAATCAATGGCCCACTTTCAAGGTTGATTAATGCCGTCGCAGGGCGTTGGGCGAAAAAACCATCTGGACCAGGTGCCTTACATTCAAATTTGGATTATGGCTTAAGCATTGCCTTTCAGATTCTGCATCCTCCAGTTTGGGAACTAGGAGAGGCTGCACCGGGTTGATGACTAAGGCCAGACCAGATTTAAATGCAGTTTGCGCTGCTACCAATCCCTCAAGACTCAGGTAACTCTGCCAAAAGTTATTTCCAAATCCAGGGGCCAAAGGAGGGAGAAGATGACTCAGGGAGCACCTGCCCTCTCACCCTCCAGAGGGAGAGGAGGAACCAGGTCCAAACCCATCCCCCCAGTGTTACAGCACCCCCATAGGAAAGTGTTTAACAATGTGTAGCCGGGTGTGGTGGCGCACGCCTGTAATCCAAGCTACCTGGGAGGCTGAGTCAGGAGGATCTCGAGTTCATAAGCCAGCCTTAGCAACTTAGCGAGGCCCTAAGCAACTCAGTGAGACCCTGTCTCTAAATAAAAAATACAAAATAGGGCTGGGGATGTGGCTCAGTGGCTGAGTGTCCCTGAGTTCAATCCCTGGTTCCCAAAAAAAAAAAAACAAAAACAAAAACAATGTGTAAATGACATGTGCCTCCATCCAGGTGGAATAACAAAAGCCCATTACAGAGCTCTTAAGCATTCAAACCCTGTCCTGATAAAAATGGTTAAAGTGGCCTGGGTCCTCAGAGCTGAACTTCCCTGGCAGGGAGCGAACATCTCCGGCTGCCTGGGTCCTCGGAGCTGAGCTTCCCTGGCAGAGAGCGACCATCTCTGGCTGCCTGGGTCCTCAGAACTGAGATCCGGTCTTCCAAACCACTGTGCCGCAGCTTCTGGAGAGGTCTCGTGGGGAGCCGCTGGGGTCGCTGACTCCAGCAGGGAGCTTAGGGCCTTTGGCACCATCTTACAGTGTCCCCGGGAGAGAACAACCACCTGCCACCGCCTGAGCCCCCAGCGAGGAGTTCAGGCCTGCCTGGGCTCTCAAACCCAGTGTCTCCATCACTGAGCACAGTTCTGTGACACCACCCCAAATTGGTCAAGTGCCCAGGTCCACACCCTGGCCTGGAGTCTAGCACCTTGCTGTATCTAATTGTCTATCAACACTAGGCTGCCTCTGCCCAGAAACATTGATCATTCCAAACCTGGAGGTAGTGGGACAGCACCTTTCTTAGGTCACCACTTGATCAAGCACCTCTCAAACAACAGGTGAGTTACTGGAAATCTGCAGGGACAATTTAAGTCTTCACAGGGAAATTGCAAACCCTAGGTTTCGCATTACTACAGGGGAAGATACATGAGCAACATGAGAAAACACGGGAAGAAAGTGTCCCAAACAAACCTAGAGGATATATCAAGAGAACCCAAAGACAGCATGGTAGAAGGAATGACAGAAAGGGAGTTCAGAATGTTCATAATTAAAATGATCCGAGAAGAGAATGATGTGACGAGAGAGCAGATTCAGGCTATGAATAATCAGCTACTAGAGCAATTGCAGGAAGCAAAAAAAATCACTTCACTAAAGAGATAGAAGTTCCAAGAAAAAAACAAACAGAAATTCTTGAAGGAAACAAAGAAATGAAGGAAACAATAAACCAAGTTAAAAACTCAATAGAAAGCATAATTAACAGAATAGATCACTTGGAAGACAGAACCTCAGACAATGAAGACAAAATATTTAATCTTGAAAACTAAGTAGAACAAACAGAGAAGATGGTTAGGAATCATGAACAAAACCTCCAAGAAATATGGGACGTCATGAAAAGGCCAATTTTAAGAGTTATTGGGTTTGAGGAAGGCACAGAGATACAAACCCAAGGGTATGAATAATCTGTTCAAGAAAATATTGTCAGAAAATTTCCCAAATATGATGAATGAGATGGAAAATCAATTACAAGAAGCTTACAGGACACTAAACGCACAGAATTACAACAGATCTACACCAAGGCACATTATAATGAAAATACCTAACATACAAAACAAAGATAGAATTTTAAAGGCTTCGAGAGAAAAGCATCAGATTACCTACAGGGGGAAACCAATACGGATATCAGCAGATTTCTCAGCCCAGACCCTAAAAGCAAGAAGGGCCTGGAACAACATATTTCAAGCTCTGAAAGAAAACGGTTGCCAACCAAGAATCTTATACCCAGCAAAACTTACCTTCAGATTTGATGACGAAATACAATCCTTCCATGATAAACAAAAGCTTAAAGAATTCACAAAGAGAAAGCCTGCCCTACAGAACATTCTCAACAAAATATTCGAAGACGAAGAAACGAAAAATAACAATCTCAGTCATCATGGGGAGGAATTACCCTAAAGAAAGAGTCAATCAAAGGAGAAACAAAGTTAAGCCAAAAACCCCAAAAACGCTAAAACGACAGGAAATACAAGTCATATTTCAATAATAACCCTGAATGTAAATGGCCTAAACTCATCAATCAAAAGACATAGACTGGAAGACTGGATTAAAAAGAAAGACCCAACAACATGCTGTCTTCAAGAGACTCATCTCATAGAAAAACATGCCCACAGACTAAAGGTGAAAGTTTGGGAAAAAATATACCATGCACATGGACTGAGTAAAAAAGCTGGGGTTTCCATTCTCATTTCAGATAAAGCAGACTTCAAGCCAAAGTTAGTCTGAAGGGATAAAGAAGGACATTTCATACTGCTTAAAGGAAGCATAAATCAGCAAGACATAGCAATCATAAATATTTATGCACCAAACAATGGTGCATCCATATACGTCAATCAGATCCTTCATAATTTCAGGAATCAAATAGACCAAAACACAATAATACTGGGGGACTTTAACACTCCTCTCTCACCGTTGGACAGATCTTCCAAGCAAAAATTGAACAAAGAAACCATAGGACTCAATGACACAATCACTAATTTGGACTTAACAGACATATATAGAATATTCCATCCATCAAAAAAGGAATACACTTTCTTCTCAGCAGCTCATGGTTCCTTCTCTAAAATAGACCATATGTTATGCCACAAAGCCACTCTTAGCAAATACAAAAACATAGAGATACTACCTTGTATACTATCAGATCATAATGAAATGAAATTAGATATCAATGATAAAGTTAGAAACAGAAACTACTCCAAGACCTGGAGATTAAATAATATGCTATTGAATGATACATGGATAACAGAAGACATTAGGGGGGAAATTAAAATACTCTTAGAGGTCAACGAGAACAAAGATACAACATATCAAAATCTCTGGGATACTATGAAAGCAGTGCTAAGAGGAAAATTCATTGCATGGAGTGCATTTAATAAAAGAATGAAAAGTCAACAAATCAATGACCTCACATTACAGCTCAAAGCCCTAGAAAAAGAGGAACAGATCATCACCAAAAGTAGTAGAAGACAGGAAATAATCAAAATCAGAGCTGAAATCAACGAAATTGAAACAAAAGAAACAATTCAAAAAATTGACGAAACAAAAAGTTGATTCTTTGAAAAAATAAACAAATTGATAAACCCTTAGCCACACTAACGAAGAGAAGGAGAGAGAAACTCCAAATTACTAAAATTCGTGATGGAAATGGAAATATTACAACAGACACAATTGAAATACAAAACATAATAAGAAGCTACTTTGAAAATTTATACTCCAACAAAATAGAAAACGTGGAAGACATCAACAGGTTCCTAGAGGCATATGAGCCACCCAAACTGAATCTGGAGGTCGTATACAACTTAAATAGATCAATTTCAAGCAAGGAAATAGAAGAAGTCATCAACAGCCTACCAACAAAGAAAAGTCCAGGACCAGATGGATTCACAACCAAGTTCTACAAGACCTTCAAAGAAGAGCTCATTCCAATACTCCTCAAAGTATTTCATGAAATAGAGGAGGAGGGAACCCTTCCAAACTCATTCTATGAAGCTAATATCACCCTGATACCAAAACCAGAGAAGGACACATCGAGGAAAGAAAATTTCAGACCCATATCTCTAATGAACATAGGTGCAAAAATTCTTAACAAAATTTTAGCGAATCGCATACAAAAGCACATTTAAAAGATAGTGCACCATGATCAAGTGGGTTTCATCCCAGGGATGCAAGGTTGGTTCAACATCCGGAAATCAGTAAATGTAATTCACCAAATCAACAGACTTAAAGTCAAGAACCACATGATTATTTCAATAGATGCAGAGAAAGCGTTTATAAAATACAGTACCCCTTCATGCTCAAAACACTAGAAAAAATAGGGATAGTGGGGACATTCCTTAACATTGTAAAGGCCATCTATGCTAAGCCCACAGCTAACATCATTCTAAATGGAGAAAAATTGAAAGCATTCCCCCTGAGAACTGGAACAAGGCAGGGATGCCCTCTTTCACCACTAGTATTCAACATTGTTCTTGAAACTCTAGCCAGAGCAATTAGACAGACCAAAGAAATTAGAGGAATACGAATAGGAAAAGAAGAGCTCAAATTATCCCTATTTGCTGATGGCATGATTCTCTATTTAGAAGACCCTAAGAATTCTGCCAGAAAACTTCTGGAACTCATAAATGAATTCAGTAAAGTAGCAGGATATAAAATTAATGCTCATAAATCCAATGCATTTTTATTCATAAGAGATGCATCCTCTGAGAGAGAAATTAGGAAAACTACCTCATTCACATTAACCTCAAAAAAAAATAAAATAAAATACTTGGGAATCAATCTAACAAAAGAAGTGAAAGACTTCTACAATGAGAACTACAGAACACTAAAGAAAGAAGTTAAAGAGCATCTGAGAAGATGGAAAGATCTCCCATGTTCTTGGATAGGCAGAATTAATATTGTCAAAATGGCCATACTTCCAAAAATGCTATACAAATTCAATGCTATTCCAATTAAAATCCCAATGACGAACCTCATAGAAATAGAGCAAGAAATCATGAAATTCATTTGGAGGAATAAGAGACCCAGAATCGCTAAAGCAATCCTCAGCAAGAAGAGCGAAGCAGGAGGTATCACAATACCAGACCTTCAACTATACTACAGAGCAATAGTAACAAAAACAGCATGGTATTGGCACCAAAATAGACAGGTAGATCAATGGTACAGAATAGAGGACACAGAGACAAACCCACATAAATACAGGTATCTCATACTTGACAAAGGAGCCAAAAACATACAGTGGAGAAAAGACAGCCTCTTCAACAAATGGTGCTGGGAAAACTGGAAATCCATACGCAGCAAAATGAAACTAAACCCATACCTCTCACCCTGTACAAAACTCAACTCAAAGTGGATCAAGGACCTAGAAATTAGACCAGAGATTCTGTACCTAATAGAAGAGAAAATAGGTCCAAATCTTCATCATGTTGGCCTAGGACCAGATTTCCTTAACATGACTCCCAAAGCACAAGAAATAAAAGCTGGAATCAATGATTGGGATACAGTCAAACTAAAAATCTTTTTCTCAGCAAAGGAAACAATCAGCAATGTGAAGAGAGAGCCTTCAGAGTGGGAGAAAATCTTTGCCACACACACTTCAGATAGAGCACTAATCTCCAGAATCTACAAAGTACTCAAACATCTTTACACCAAGAACACCAATAACCCAATCAACAAATGGGCCAAGGAAATGAACAGACACTTTCAGAGGAAGATCTATAAGCAATCAACAGATTTATGAAAAAATGTTCAACATCACTCGTTATAAGAGAAATGCAAATCAAAACCACCTTAAGATTTCATCTTACCCCAATTAGAATGTCTTTTATTAAGAATACAGGCAACAACAGGTGTTGGCGAGGATGTGGGGAAAAGGGTACACTCGTACATTGCTGGTGGGAGTGCAAGATGGTGCAGCCACTCCTTGGCCTATACCCAAAGGACTTAAAATCAGATTACTTCAGTGATGCAGCCACATCAATGTTCATAGCTGCTCAATTCACAATAGGTCGATTGTGGAATCAACCTAGATGCCCTTCAGTAAATGAATGGATAAAGAAACTGTGGTATATATACACAATGGAATATTACTCAGCCATAAAGAAGAATAAAATTATGGCATTTGTAGGTAAATGGATGATGTTGGAGACTGTTATGCTAAGTGAGATCAGCCAATCCCAAAAATCCAAAGGCCGAATAGTCTCTCTGATAAATGAATGATGATGCATAATGTGGGGGGAAGGGTGGCAAGAATGGAGGAAGGATAGATAGCATAGAGGGAAGGGAGGGGTGGTGTCAGGGTGAGGGGGTATGAATAATAACAGAATGTGTGACAGATATCATTGCCCTGTGTACATGCATGAATGCACAGATGGTGTGACTGTACTTTGTGTACAACCAGTGAAACAATAGCTGTACTCCATTTGTGTTCAATGAATCAACAAGTAAATAAAAAAAAAGGTTAAAGTGCCTGAGATACCAGGTGTCTGCTGAAACCAAATCTCAAGCAGAACTTAAATTGAAATGATAATAGAGGAAGCAAAAAACCCAGTAGGAGACCAATTTTCAACCCAAGAAAACAAACAAACAAACAAAAGAGTGTTTTATTTGAGAATAACTATCGGCTGGCTGAATACTTGTTGAGCTCATAAATTTTGGTCAGTCCCATTTTTTATTCAACTTAGATTTTTGAACATCTTGTTATATTGCAATGGAGATAAAAACCTACAAGGCCTTCGTTTAAGTGTATATTGTGTCCAAAATTCATGTACATGATATTAGAGATTAACATAGAGAGCACTATCCAGGTATATTTGATTCATGTGACTAAAACGGTTCAATTTAAATTTGGTTAATAAATGAAGGTAAAATATATTTAACCTCACAAGTCTAAGTGGTCAATTAAAAAAATAATGATGTCTATAAAATTTGTAATATCAATTGTTTTTTGGGACTTTTCCACAGGAAAGAGATGGCAAATACTATTCAAAATACTTGTCTGATCTTGGTTATTACAGTAAAATAAGTAAATGAGAGTTAACATATTACACCGTCAATTCCATGGGGTGACATGCTTTAGCATTATTGGTGTTTTCATGGTTTGGTAAATAAAGGGATTTGGAATAGTTTTGTATCATCCCTGAGATAAAGGTTACTATGAGTGAAATCCTAATAATTTATCTAATTTCAGAAATTTAATAAGAGTTGTTTTAGAATACAAACAAGAAAGGAGTCAACAGATGGGAAAGGGAAAATGGAAAGTTCTAGGTATGAAAATATATTCAGTAAAAGGAAAAGGAAAATATTTCTGGGTAAGAAAATCTGTGTGTAGGTAAAGGGCAAATTCCAACAAGTTTTTGTGTAACTAAGTAGTTATATGTACATGAGACTATCAACTAGAAACTGTTTAAAGTTTTCCTCTAAGGTCAAATGTTAATGGGCTAATATAAATCAAAGTGTAGTCAATATGTTAAATGACAAGGAGTTCTTTAAGTTTTATTCTTTATTGTGGTTAAATAACTGGTAGGGTATTGTGCTATGATGCAGAGCCCAAGGTTTTTTCTTAAAAAACTAGATTTGGTTGCTCTTTGTATATTCATGTGTCCATGTCTTCTGGGTACACAGGTCTTTAGGGCAGGGAATTTGTCGGCCTGCTGTTCTCCAGGTTAGACTTATCTGTGTTGGTAGATTCAGGCTTGTGGGAATGGCAAATTTTATTGGGGACTTATTTTTTCTCATTTAATATTCTGTAACAGAACCTGCTATCAATAGGGTATATGTAAATTTGTTAATTTTTACACTGAGATCAAAATTTAAATGCAAATGTATTTAAAGTTAGTGAGAGTCTGATTTGTTTAAAGGTTAATATCATAAAAGAAAAAAAATATTTGGTCACTTTGCCACACAAAAGGAAAGTTAAAAACTCTCAGCCTTTCCTTGGTTTGTTTTAAATGTAATATATTGTGATAACAACTATTCACATAGATTCAGGAAGCAATACATAAACACTGTAAAATGATGTCCTAAGAGGAGGCAAAAATAACTTCAAACCTGGAACACTCTGCCTAAGATGGTAAAAGGCCCTGCCTTACCTGAAATAAGGGTCTGCCTCCCACCCTGCTACAAGTCAGAATGTTCCCAAAATAAGTCAGCTTTCAGCTCATTTACAGTTATATTCAAAAGATTGTTTTTTGTTGTAAAATTACTGTGATATCAAATAGGAAATGTAATATGTAACTCAGGCAGGATTTAGGATGACTATTCCACAAACTAGATATGTTTTTACTGTTAATTCTATTTTGTATTTTCCTTGTAAGCTCTATAGCTGATGCCAGATTAATGTTTTGAAGAATAATACCAGGCCATCACCTATGAAATAGACGAGATAGTAACTGGTGAAACTGGCTTGCTGGATGTTTAAGATCAAACTTAAGGATTAAGATTAAAACAAAGGGGCCAAGAAAAACAGTTTTGGTTCTTACCCTCAGAGTCAGCCTGCATCTAGAGAATGAAAGAATTTCTCTAAAAAACTTCACAACTCCGGGTCAACTCTGCTGCCTTCCCTGCTGCCAGAACTCAGAGTTTTCGTCCATGCAAATAGTGGGCAAAAGACACCGCCCGGTTTCTATGTCACACAGAAGGCATCGCTGTGTCCAGAGCCAAGGAAACACTGGCTGCCATCGGCCACCAGGTTGCGGGAACTGCCACAGCCAGAGCGCAAAAGCCACTGGGGCCCAGATGCCACCGCCACCAGAGCTCAAAGCGGTCCAGGACAGAACCCAATCTGAGTGGACACTTCTCAATAACCCATGCATTCCAGGCTGTCCGCCAGAGTTAGAGATGCAGCAAAGATTGCTGAGAATAAGGAGGTGCAACAGTGGGCCAGACAGGCTTGGCCCCTGCCCTCCTGGGGCTGATGGGAGCAAGCAAGGATCAGCCTCCCTTTGCCATGAATGGAAGCAAAAAGCTGTCAGCTGTCCACCAGGCAGAAGCCACTGCCTTGGAGTTGCTGGAATCCAGGAGGAGCACTGATGTCCGCCCCAGAATGCAGAGGCTGCTGGAATGAAGGAGCAGCTGAAATGCAGGAACTGCCACCACCCAAGCACAGGACCAAAGCTAAGAAGCTACTCTCAAATTCCCAACGAGTGACCCCTGTGAGAACTTGACTGACTCTTAAGAGACAGGAACACGTCAATTTGACCAACTTGATCTTAAATACCTAGCAAAACAGTTAAAACCAAACCAAACTATAGACATTCTTGGGCATTTAAAAAAACAATAGTTTGATGTAACTTAAGATGTGCTTGTGTTAGCCCCTAGAATAGGACTGGAGGCTACAAAAGAGAGATTCTCAGGCAAATGTATCTGATAACTCAAGTTCCCAAATAAAGACCTCAACCTCTCCAGGCTTTGATAGGCCTTGTTATGGTAAAAACTCTCAGTTCTTCCACCTGGTGAGAGATTGACTTCTATTCTGTATTAATCTGATTTTGGAACTTATGTCATTTTGTTTCTCACTCATAGAAGCACCCACCCCAGATGAGTTTACAACTGCTCTTCCCAAGCAGACTTCTGCTCCTCATCGACCAGATTTCTAAAAGGAACTTCAAACTGCTTCCCCAGACTCTGCCCCCTTCCAGCTCAAAGCAGCAAGAGCAGTGGGTGCCTCCTCTCCTTACAGCAGTAAAAGGTTCCTAATTAAGGACAGGCAGTTAGTGTAAAATAAGAAATCTGGTCAAACTGAGGAATGGAACCCATCAGAGTCTGGGAAGTTGGAAACTCAAAAACCACTAGTTTCCAAAGCAAGGATTTGTTAATGTGGATAAGACCAGTGGGGAATGTTATAGCCACAGAAAACAGATTAAAATGTTGGTGTTCCCCAGGGAGATTCGACATCACGAGATCGGGAGAGTCAGCCCCAACCCAATCCCAAATCTTCTCCTGTTAGTCCCACCCTTATCCCTTACTGGGCCCTATAAAAGCTGGCAACAACAGGAATAACGCGCAATTTCCTGGCACCCCACTTTAGGCATAAGGGAGGTCGTCTCTGGCCAGCTAAAATAAGGCTTCTTTTCGGTTTAGGTGATCGGCTTGAATGATTTTATTTTCTTTGGGTACAACATTCCTGGCTCTCTCGGGTTCCCTCTCCTCCACCCTCTTTCCTGCTCACTCTGATGAAGCCAGCTGCCATGTGGAGAAGCGCCATGGCAAGGTCCTGAGGGCAGCCCCAGGCCAATAGCCAGTGGGGAACTGGGCCTTCCAGCCAGCAGCCACAGGGACCTGCAGCCTGTCCACAGGATGAGCGTGGAGCAGAAGCTTCCCAGTGGAGCCTTGAGGTGATGACACCCAGAGACATCTTGATCTCATCCTGTAAGACCCGGGGACAGAAGACCTGGATGCTGACCCCCAGGACCTGAGAGACAGTGCACGATGTTGCTTTAGGGCAATCAGTTAAGGGACAGCAGGTCACTCAACATAATTAATACATTCCCTGAAGGAGCTTCCCCTTCCCCTTCCTCTAGAGAGTGTATTAGTCAGATAGTATTGGTCGTGATGTGGAATCAATTATGATTCTCTTCTTATGACAGGGAAGTTCACATCTCATTCATATTACAAGAGACAGTGTGGGAGGGGTCGTGCTGCACATAGTCGGGGGCCCCACCACCCTAAAGATGAGCCTGGGAAGTCCACAGCATCCTCCTGTCTCCTAAGATCCCAGAGCAGGGAAGGGAGGCAGGAGACTCAAACCTGTTTTTTCCCTGCAGCAGTGCAAGGGGGACCAATCTATTTTTGTGTTTTGTGACCAGATGATGCTAGAGACTGAAAATGTGGGGGAGCAATTGGAATGTTAGGTGAATCATGTCCCTGCCATCAAGGGAGAACATCCCTGAGCATTCCCTAGAGCCCCCACCAGCCTTCCTTAGTGGCTGTCCCCTGAACAACCCTGAGCAGTAGGCATGGTGGCCTCTACCCTGCCTCCTTCAGCCCTGCCACTCCCATCAGGCACAGCCCTGGTGAACCTGGGGACCCTCTCTTCTTCCTGGAGACCAGGTAGGATGGAACCCACCAGGAGAAAGTGCATCACAACCACCTTGTCCTTGAGGAAGGACAATTCCTCCTTTCAGAAGCCCAGGCTCCTCCTGGGCATGCCACACCCAGTTCTTTCCCCAAGTTGGTATATCCCCCTGGTGTCAGGTCCCTCACTCCTCAGCGTCTATAACATCCCCAGTGCACACACGCATGTCTGCCTTCCCACTCACCCATTCTCGGGCACTCGCGTGGCCTCCATGGCTCAGCTGTTGGGAACAGCGCTGCAGTGAGCATGGCGATGAAGAAACACCCTCCACAGGCCAGCTCCAAAGGGTTTGGCCCAGAAGTGGGGAGCTGGGTCATATGGGAGGCTTGGCTTTAGTTTCTGAGGACCCTCCATTTCTTCAAAACAACTACACTAACTTACATCCCCACTAACAGAGTCTGAGGGCTCCCTTTCCTGCCCATCTTTGCCAGTGCCTGTTATCATTCATCATTGTGATGATAGCCACGCGAACAGAAGGGAGCAACATCTCACTTTAAGTTCTCATTTCCCTGATGATGAGAGATGTTGAGGATGTTTATGTAGATCTGTTGGCTATTTGTTTCTCTTCTTTGAGAAATACCTGTACAAATCTTTTAATCCAGTCACTTGTTTCCTTGCTATTGTGTCACTCAAGTTCTTTATACATTTTGGATATTGGCCCCTTAACAGATCTATGGTCTGCAAACATTCTCTCCCAAGACACGGGCTGTCTCTCCACTCTGTTGCTTCCTTTGCTGTGCAGAAGTTTTAAGTGATGCAATTCTGTCAGTTTTTGCTTTTGGTGTCCTTGCTTTGGGAATCCTAACAGAGAAATTGCCACCCAAGCTCATGGAACTTTTCCTTTATGTTTTCTTCTAGAGCCTTTATACTTCCAAGTCTTATGCTTGAGTCTTTCATCTATTTGGAGTTGATTTTTGCATGTGAGGTGAGACAGGGTGGAATTTCATTCCTCTGCATGTGGACATCCCATTCTCCCGAATGCACTTACTTGAGACATATCATTCCCCGTTGCATATTCTTAGCACATCTGTCCAATATCCAATCAAATGACTGTAAACACTTGGGTTGGTTTATGGAATTTCCTCTTTTTCCATTGGTCGGTGTGTCTGTTTCTATGCCAGGCCCTGCTGTTTTGATTGCAATTGCACTCTATTTTGAAATCAGGGAGTGTGACACAGCCAGTGTTGTTCTTCTTGCTTTTGCTATTTGGGGACTTTTCTAATTCCGTATGAACTTAGATTTTTTTCTATTTCTGTGAAAAATGTCATTGGAATTTTGATATGAATTCCATTAAATCAATTAGTTTATTTTTCCCAACAGCAAAACTGTTGTTTAATGAAGTCAAAGGTATCAAAAGTTTTAGTATTTATTGGTTTCATATCTTGCTTGGAAGGATAGTCCTCACTTCAAAAGTACGTTTCTCGTTTTTTGTAGATTTTTTTCAAGTTCTTTTTGTGGTTTCAATGCTTATGTTTAGTTTTTGATCAACCTAAAATTATTTGGGTGTCAGCTAGGTTACACAGCTGGATGGTATAAAAGAGTGGTTATAAGACTGGACTTTACATCAGTGAAATCTGAGTTTAGTCTAGGTCCCCAACTCCTGGCTGTGTGAACTTGAACAGGTACTTAACCTCTCTGGCTTAAGCTTTGTCATCTGTGAAATGGAAGTCACGGTGCTTACTTCATTGAACTGTTCTTTGGATTTAAGCAGAGGAAACTTTGGCACAGTATTCAATAACTGTGCTGTTAGCATGGGCTGGTGTCCTTGTCACGGTGAGCACCACTGCCCCAGCACACCTGGGTCAGAAGCAGACATTCCCAGCTCCAGGCTGGCGTCCCTTCCTCCCCTCCAGCTGCTCCTCTCAGGGTCTCCTCCTGAGGACAGGGTGGGACACAGGATTCAGACATCCCGTGGGTTCAATCTCCTGGTGTCAAGGGGTCCAGGTGCAGCCAGAGCTGTCCTGTTTACAAAGCCTGGAGTTTCAAAGGAAATTCGCTGCTAAGCAGCCACCAGCAGCACTACCACAGGGCACCTGTGCAGCCGGGAGGGGCTTGAACTAAGGTTTTCAATTTTATGTCATCAACTCTGGTGCCCATCTTGCCCTCTCTTGAGTTGCTCTGTAATACAGAAGTGTTGTGTGTTACGTTGAAAACAACTATCCAAGTTGTGGGGTTTTCAAGTGACAGCAGGTGTGCCCCGTCCCTCAGGAAAGCTCTAGAAATGACAAGTACCCAGAAACACGCCACTGTGAGCCCAGCAACTATTCATAAATGCCTCCCCACCTTCCCACTGGCCTGCAGAGGGGACACTGATTCTCCCTTGGAACACTTGTGATATCCTCTGGTCCCCTCATCAACCAAGGAGCAAAATAAAAGTATCCTTTCACTCTGGTCATCAGCCCAATCAGAGTTCAGCATGTTTAATGTGTCATTTGGGTATTGAAATCAGGCCATGCACCGCAACTTCCCTCTTTCTAAAACCTCTTAAGCAAGCTGCTTTTTCAGGGTGCGGCTGCAGACCTCCAGAGCTGAGAGGAACCAAAGTCTCACAGGATTGGAAACTGAGAACCAGAACAGGGTCTTGTGGACCTGGACTAGAAACCAGCTGTAGCCACAGCTGCAGCAGGGAGCATAGGATCAGGGAGACCAGAAACTGCACTTGGTGAGTATCCACAGGTTCCACCAGGACCCGGGTCCCTGGAGTGGCCCATTCCACCAAGACCCCCGATGACAGCCAGTCGGCCTTCTGTTTCTCATTCCTGCCTTAAATTCCTTCCTGCTCACCCCTGGGAGACAGGAGCGAGCATGCCTCCTCCCTCCTTGTCAGGGGAACTGCCATGAAGTTGTTCTTGCAAACCCTGGTGCAGTATTGGTTTCTCTGTACATGGGACACCAAGCCCTTGCTGGGGGTCAGTACAATCACGTCAGTACTTGGAACTGCTCTATTTAATGCAGTAGCAGAGAAACAGCCTGTTACCCAGTGGGGGAAACAGGGCGATGGGATGCTCTGAATGACATTATTTCAGGGATTTTATGAGATAATTGTGGTCACAACAATGTTTGTGTTCCCTGCCAGCATTGTTAGAGGGGCCATTCAGAGAGCAGCTAGTGTTTTATGCCAAACAGGCACTTCAAAGGTCTGGCAGAGGTTTTCATGAGCCTCTTCTATAGGGCACAGCGGCAACATGGCCTCCTGAGCAAGGTTTGCAGACCACATTTGCCCAGCATGTGAGGAGGGACATGTCCTTGGGCAGGAGATCTGAGGACACCAGCCTTGAGATCCCCCTCAGGAGAAGAGGCAGAGAAGACAAAAGGGCAGGTGGAGGAGGCTGAGGAGCAGGATTCCTTCCCTCCCTTGCAGGTTGAAGAAATGACCATGGGGACAGCCAGGATCTCCTCTCTCAAGGAGTCCTAAGTAGGCTCACCAGCTGTGACTCCCTCTCAGGACAGGTCAGGATGAGAAAGAAAGAGCCAAGACCTGCAGTGGCCAGAGAAAAATCCTGTCTGATTGGGAGCACTGAAAGTCACACTTGAAGGCGCTTCAGAGGTGATCTTTATAAGCCCCTCCTGTGAAAGAGGAGCAGGTTCCCCAAGAGAGTGGACTTTTGTCCTGGGTAACACAGGCAGAGCCAGGCCTTGAGCCCAGGATGCTGCCCATCAGCTCTCCCCCATCTCCCTGCCCTTCCTGGGAGCTCTGCCCCTCTCTGCACTGCTGTCTGATCCCTCTGGGACCTGAGCAGCTGCTGGAGTCTCACCCTGCAACTGCCCTCCCCTGCGGGTGACAGGAGTACTGGGAGTGGCTAGCGAAGTGTTGGACAGTCAGCCTGGCCAGACTCCCACTTTCTGCAAGAGGGGACCACAAATACAGATGGGGTGCAGCCCTCAGCCTGTGTGAGGATCTGCCCCTGAGGGTGAATGGTAGGCCACGTCAGCAAGGATGAAGTGAGACAGGGAAGGGAGGCAGCAGGAGTTCTCTGACCTACAGACGTTGCTCATGCTGAAGAAGGAAGAGAAGCTGTGGCACAAGTGGGAGTTTAAACTTCACACTACAAAATCTAGTAAGCAACCAGGGATTCAAAGCACCGTTCCTCGTTCCTCAGTGTGTCCTATCCCACTCACCATGCTCCCAAGCCACCAGCAGCTCCCTGTCAACTCATGCATGAAGCCCTAACTACCTTCCTCCATGCCCTCTGCACTGTCTCCATGTCTCTGCCTGGGGCCCATAGTGACCCAGACCTTCTCTAGCCCCCTGCCAGCACACAGAGGTCAGCATTCAGGAAACGCTGTTGCTATCAAGGTTGGGGGTCCCCTCAAGTCCAGGACTGCAGCCACCAATGTCTCTGGGATATTCCATTGTGAAGCAAGCTGTCCTCAGGTTCCCCTTCCCTTCCACACTTCCCCTCCAAACCAGGTGCAGGAAAGGACTTGTGATCTGAACCATGGATACGGGAAGTTCTTCCTCACCACCCTCACCATCACTCTGTCACCACCCTTCGCTCTCCCCCAAGCAAGGTTGAATAAGCAGGGGACAACCAGAAACCAAAGAAAAACGCAACTGTGGGACTTCAGGCTTCCAGCAAAGATGCAGAGCAATTTAGGGGTGATGCTCCTTCCAAGAACAGCCTCTGACCATCTCCTCTGCCAGGGGCTTTGCTTCATTAGCTCTGCAGAGGTCAGGCCTAAGAGCAACCAGTTTCAACCTTCCCAGTTCCTGTGTGACCTTGAGAGAATCACTATCATTCTCTGGGCTCAGGTTGCATATTCAATAATTGAGAATTTCTAAGTCCTTCCTTTCCTTCTCCTTCTCCCTTTTCCCTCCCTCCTATTCTTCTCTTTCCTCTTGAAATCCTCCAACCCTGGTGCGAATGAAGAAAGCTGTACTATTTAACAATTCTCCAGTTAAACAACATTGTAGAAATGGGAAAGTGTACACCTTGCTGTCCCCAAAAGTCACCTATTTAAATTGTGACCCAATCCTTTACTACTACATACCTTTTTGTTTTTTTAATAAGTCTGGTTTTGCAAGTGCTCTCTAAACCACTAAACTTCATAAATCCCTGCAAGTACATTACTAGCTGGGATTAATAAAAAAAATTAAAAATTAAAAGTTTCCACCAAAAGTCAGTTTACTAGTTCTTATTGTCTCATTAGTGTTTCTCTGATTTCTTTATACAAACACGATAGTCCCTGATAAGTGCGATTCGATTTTTGGCTCACATGACTCATTCATTAGGTATGTTTTTTCATTCCTCTTTTGAGTTCCCATCCTCTCCTTTCCCCTTGCATATTTCCCTGCACAATCTCACCTCCTGTAGTCTGTTAGCCACCGCTGTTTTTCTTCCACAGCCATAAACACGTGGCTGTGTAGAGGCTGCTTGCTCCTTTATGAAATACGGATTTCACCATGTTCAGTTTCCTGGCTCTAGCTGATGAGAATGCATGCATCTGATGTCATGGAAACTGGAAATTCTCAGAATACCCTTAATATTCCATGGCAGGGTTGCTCCAGATACTACTCAGTGTGTTCAATCTTCCTCCATTGAAGGGCACCTCCTCTGTTTTTCCAGGGTTTTTCCAGGAACAGTGATGGGATAAACAAGGTTGCAACTGGGGCCCAGGAGCATTTCAGGGTGGAGGGAAGAAGCCCAGACCAGAGGAGCTTCCTCCAGGTCAGACACCAGGGTTCCAGTTGAGCCCCCTCCACAGAAGAGCTGCTGAGGCCCTGAGGACCCTGGGAGGTGCTGCATCCTCACCCCTCTCCCAGGAGCAGCTCTTGGTCTGTCTGCCCCTCTCCCCAGGCAGCTCTGGCCTCTTCCTTCTCCTGCAGCACGTGTTCTCAGCTCCCTGGCAAAGGTCCCCTCATGCAGCCAAGGCTGCCCTAGTCCAGGGTCCCCAGTTCCTCACCACAAAAAGGCCATTTCGCTCTTTCCATTCACCCCGGGGCTCTACCAGGCACACTGCGTTTGTCAAGTATAACAGTGCAGCTCTCTCTTTTTGTTTCCCAAGGCATCAGAGTCCAACAGCCCTCCCATGACTGAAGGGTCCCAGCTCTCCCAGCACCCCCAACTGCCCTCCCTTCCAGGGAGCCCACTCACAGAGAAGGCTAATGACTCCCAGGAGCCTGGTGGTCCAGCAGAGATGGGGGTCTTGTGAGCAGTGTCCCATCCCGGCTGTCTCCTGGCCTCTTCAGCTGCAGAGGAAACTTCAGAAAGGGGAACCCAGAAGAGGAGGAGCTTCCCTACCCTGAAGGCAGAGCCACTGGTCAGTATTAGAAAGACCACCAGACAGACATCATTACTCTATGGACATGTATGATTACTCAAATGGCGTGAACTACATCGTGTACAATGAAAAGTTGTGCCCCATTTGTGTATAATGAATCAAAATGCCATCTGTAAAAATAAAAAGTAAAATAAAATAAAAAATAAAAAGAAAGCCCACCAGAGTTCACAAAGGCAGAATAAATGAACAAACAAAGTGACTCTGGGCAGAAATCTGGGTCTCTGACATTCTGTTGGCAAGCCCCCTCCTGCAGGCAGAGCCAGCTTGCCATTCTCATGCAAACTCCCCTGCCCCACACCACCTGGGTAAAAGCTCTGCCCCAGGTGGCCCTGATCCCAGGCACAGAAGTCTCCCTCTTACAAGCAAGCCTGGGCTCAGCCCTCCTGAGTTCCTCTCCACCTGCCCCACTCAATAACTCACATTTCTTCTCTAATATTCCCAAAATTTCAACAGTCAGTTGCCTAAGGAAGAAACTTGGGGGGAAAAAAAAAACAAGCCGTAATAGAATGTGGCAACTGCCATACCTTCAACGCAAATATTTGCGGTTAGCTTTGCAGGGAGGCTTTATGTCCTCTGAGCTCTGTCATGCTAGTCCTCTCTATGTGCTCAGGCAAAGACAGACTCTTCCCTGAGTCTGCTCACCTCCCAGCATCCAAGAGCTCCTCCTCCTTTCATACTTACAGGTCTGCTATAAGAAAGTCTTTGGGAACTGTTTAGATTTGTGCGAGGGGATTGGGAGAGAGCATGTGGAGGGAAGCAGGCAAGTGGCTGGAGCTAGGGCCACAGGGATTGGCCAATAAACATTCCAACTGACAGGGTGCCTGGAACTTTTCAAAGCACCATGTCTGATATTCTTTTTTATTTTAAACATATTTTTAGATATTGATGTATATTTCTTTTATTCATGTATTTCTATGTGGTACTAAGAATTGAACCCCATACCTCGCACATGCTAGGCAAGTGCTCTAACCACTGAGCTACAACTCCAGCCCCTACATCTGATATTCCCAACTGTTATACACCCCAAAAATGATTCTCCAGAGTCCTCAGGAGAGAAAGTCAGCCCCATCCAAGTCCCCTCCCTATAGCCCACCCAAATCCCAGAACCCCTCCCTATGGAGCACCCCAATCCCTAGTCCCCTCCCTATAGCCCACCCCAAAAGCTTCCCCTTCCTATAGCCCCACCCTAATCCCTTCCTGCGCCTTATAAAAGTTGGCAACAAAAGAACTGGTGCGAGATTTTCCCGCACCCTGGTTTTAGGAGTAAGGGAGGTGGTCGCTGGCCCAAAAGGTTCTTTTGGCTTTATGTGATCGGCTTGGATGATTTTATTTTCTATGGGTACAACACAACCCTCCTACACTACGGTATAACATGGTACACAAAGACACAGCCCAGCCACTTGTGTTAGTGTATTAGCCACTGCCTGGTGCTGGGAATGCTTCATGGAGTTAAAAGAAAGTTGCAGAGCAAGCTACAGTGCACGTGCCTAGAGTCCCAGGGACTCAGGAGCTGTGGTCGTCCCTGGCCTTCCTGCTTGGGTGAAAGAGAAGAGCCCAGCCCAGCCCTGCAAGGGGTGCAGTGGAGCCACAGCAGCCTGGGGCTGTGCGGGGGTGGGGTGCAGAGGACACTCAGCTGGACATTGCTGTCCTCCTTCCCTCTTCCTAACCCTATCACTATTTGATGGTGAAAGAAAATGTGTGTGTGTGTGTGTGTGTGTGTGTGTGTGATCTTTTTCATAAAAAATAAAAAGAGCAGAGCTGGAGCTGCGGCTCAGTGGTGGAGTGCTTGCCTGGCGTGTGTGAGGCCCTGGGTTCCGTCCTCAGCATCACACATAAAGAAATAAATTATGATCCATCGACAACTAAAAAACAATTAAAAATAAAAATAAGTAGAGCATCAATAAATAAAATAAATAAAACACCAGGTCATAACAAGAGAGTGGGTGGGGTAGTTTCAATGTCTCATTCAGGGAGAAGGATACAAATTCTGAACAACTTCAGCCGTGATTGGGAAATAATAATTCAATGTCTATGTTAAAATGTGAAGAGTAGAAAATATCAAATACCTTCAAAAATTTTCTCTTCCATGAAAAAAAAGAAATTGTTTACTCATTAAAGAACTTTTTCAGAACTCTGGAAGTTAGCCAATGGTTTGCAATAACAGAAGGAGTATTTATTAAAGGAAAGTAGCTGAATCTCAATAAGAACAGGGAGCCCTACAGTGTTTTTAAAAGTCTTGAAAACTAGCAGCCTGTACTTATGGTGAAAATCAACAGCATGAGAGATAAAGGAGAGACCCTTTCAAACCTCATTCCCAGTTAAATGTCATGATCTGAACTCTGAACTTAGTAACAAGGAAGTTGACAAGACAGAACTCGGAGCTCTCCCACTGCAGTCTTATCCAATAATTTATCAGTATGTCAAAAGCAATTCCATACAGTCATTTAATGTCCTGGCCGGGGAAGTGGATAAACAGTTAATGGAACAATATACTAATTAGGGCCTTTGAAAGCTAGGGCTGAGCATGATGACTCACACTTGTAATCCAGCTACTCAGGAGGCTGAGGTGAGAGGATGGCAAGTTTAAGGCTAGCCTGGGAAACTTAATGAGACCCTGTGCCAAAAAAAAAAAAAAAAAAAAAAAAAAAATAGTGGTCTGGGATGCAGCTCAGCAGCAGAGTGCCCCTGGATTCAACCCCTAGCACCACAAAAGGAAAGAAAACCTGGGAACAAGATGTCCATAGCGACCTTGACTTTTTTTCATTTTTTCTCTTTTTAATTTATAGTTAAACATAGTAGTTGGTTGATTCTGACAAACCCATACATGCATGGATATCGATTTCAGTTCATGTTTCCCCCTTTTCCTTCCCATCCTCTCTCCCCTCTCCCATTCTCCTTCCTCTACTCTACTAGACATCCTTTCATTAATCTATTAATTCATACTTGATTGGTTCTTTCTGTTATCCTATCATTCTTGCCCTTCCCTTTTTTTTTATTCTAGCTTCCTCATATGGGAGAAAACATTTGATCTTTGAGTTTCTGAGTTTGACTTATTTCACTTAGCATGATGTTCTCCATTTCCATCCATTTACCAGCAAATGCCATAACGTCCTTCCTTTTTATGTCTCAGTCGAACTCCAGCGTATGTATATACCACAATTTCTTAACCCATTCATCTATTGTCGGGCACCTGGGTTGATTTCCAAATTTTAGCTGTTGTGAGTTGTGCTGATATAAACGCTGAGGCAGCTGTAGTGCTATAGTGTGCTGAATTTAGATCTTTTGGGAGATCTACTAAAGAGTGGGATAGCTGGTCACATGGTGGTTCCATCCCTTTTTTAAAAACTTC
The DNA here is from genome assembly GCA_020662805.1 of Glaucomys volans. Lineage (NCBI taxonomy): Eukaryota > Metazoa > Chordata > Mammalia > Rodentia > Sciuridae > Glaucomys > Glaucomys volans. The sequence goes on from JAJEJO010047793.1 coordinate 136,492, forward strand.
TAGTTGTGGATGGACACAATGCCTTTATTTTATATATTCATTTCATGTGGTGCTGAGAATGGAACCCAGTGCCTCACACGCATGAGGCAAGTGCTCTCCACTGAGCCACAACCCCAGTCCCTCATTCTGATCTTATTTGAGTCTCTGTCTTCTTTTCTTAGTCTAGCTGAAAATATATCAATTTTCCAAAAGCCAACTCTTAGTTTTGTTGATCTTCTCTATTGTTTTCCTAACTTTCACATTTCTTTTCAGTACTAAAATTGACCTAGGGCGTCACACATCCAGGGCAAGTACTCTGTCCCCAAGCTACATCCCCAGCTGTTGCAGTTGTTGAACTTTGTTTTAATTGTATTTTTTTTTTTTTCAGTACTGGGGATTGAATTCAGGGGCACTCCACCACTGAGCAACATCGCCAGGACTATTCTGTATTTTATTTAGAGACAGGGTCTCACTGAGTTGCTTAGGGCCTCACTAAGTTGCTGAGGCTGACTTTGAACTCTCGATATTCCTGCCTCAGCCTCCCAAGTGCTGGGATTATAGGCCTGCGCCACATGCCCGGCTATTGTATTTTGTTTTGAGATAGGGCCTGGCTAACTTACCCAGGCCAGCCTTGAATTTAGGACCCTCCTGCCTTAGCCTTCCAAGTCACTTGGATTGCAGGTGTGCACCACCAGGCCCCGATCTTTGGGTTTCCATTCACATGGGAGGTCTTTTGCCTTCTCACTTTCAGACTGCATGTGTTCCCATAGGTCACATAAGCCTTCTGTACTCATCACAGAGTTGGATCGTGTTTGTTTGTTCATTCGGCCACTGGATTTCTTTTCTTGAAGAATTTAATCATTTATATTCAAGGCAAGGGCTTACTACTGCCATTTTGCTACTCATTCTGTGGGATGTTTTTGTAAATTCTTTATTCCTTTCTTCCTCTTTTGCTCTTTTCCTTTTGATCAGGTGAGTTGCTCTAGTGGTGTACTTTGCTTCCTTACCATTTAGTTTTTTTGTATCTATTATAGGGTTTTGCTTTGTGGTAGCCATGAAGCTAACAGAAAAATATCTTCTGGTTATAATAGGCTGTCTTAAGCTGGTAACAGATTGAGGAAGAAGATGAAGAATTGTGGTTATGGGTGACTAGAGCCCTTGGGTCCCAGATCCCTTTGCCTGTCTGCTCCCTAGCTGAGTCCCCTCTCGCCCTTCTCCGCACACAGGCTCCATCCTGAAAGGCTCCACATACATTGTTTCACTCCATTATCCAGACAGGATCTTTGGTTTCCTGAGTGCTGATTTTTCTGAGATCTCTCTCTGAAATGTTTTTCCTTCTAATTCCTTTTCTATTCTCACTGTCTCAGGAAATATAATCTTGCTATTTTAACTCAGCCTGGAGTTAACAAATGAGGGCCAGCATTGCTATGGCTTGCAAAATGTCTCCTCCAAAATCCAGGTGTTGCCAATACGGTACTGTCAAGAGGTGAGGCCTTTAAGAGGTGGTTACGCCATGAGGGCTCCTCCCTGGGGAATGGGACTAAGTCCCTTGAAGAAGAGGCTTCCTACAGTGTCTGTCTCTTGCTCCAGTGGGGGACTCAGCATCCTCCCATGTAAGGACTCAGCATCTCCTCCAGGTGAGAGGGCTGTATCAGACAACCACACCTGCTGGCCCCTCAACCCTAACTCCTCAGTTCCCCTGAATGTGGCATTTAAATAAAAACAGCTGTACCATTCCATGAGCAGCATTTGGGAAGTAGCTTCAATCTGTCTGGTTGGGCAACTCAACAGTAACCAGTCTTGGGATGGGGAGCTCCCAAATATGGGTGATAAAAAGTCCTGTGCTAAGGTCGTTGAGGGGCCCCGTGCCCATGGCAATGAGACAGGAGCCTGCCCTGGGCTAAGTCCCACAGGGTGAAGGATGGGAGGACTCTGACCCACGGGTGCGTGGGCACCTGGTCAACCTGGTCCTGCTGAATCTTCACAGCAGAAGCCTCCCAGACAGCTACATCATCTTCACCACCTCACACCTGTCTACAAAGCACTGCACCTGTGAGACGTCTTGGGCACCATGATTACCTTTCCATTTTACAAATGAGGAAACTTCATTTGAAGCATGAAATTGGTAAACCCAAGGCCTGGAAAGTCTTTAAGTGTTAGAGCCAGAACTAGGACCAGGTCTCCAGTCTCCCTGTCCAATGTTTTCTCCAGATCCAAATTCCCCTCTCAGTGAAACGAATCTCCCACATTAACATGGCATATGAAACACCTGGTTAAAGCCCCAAATTGCCCAAATATTAGGTGCTTGACCCTGGGCAAGGGATGTAACTTCTCTAAACTCAGCTTCCTCATCTGTAAAGTGGGGACAAGTGTTTCCACCGTTGTACCCAAAGAAAATAAAATCATCCAAGCCGATCACGAAAAGCCAAAAGAAGCCTTTATTTTAGCTGGGCAGCGATGATTGCCCTTAGTCCTAAAAGCAGGGTGCGGGGAAATCATGTCGTTACTTCTTCAGCAGCCAACTTTTATAGGGTGCAGGAAGGGATTAGGGTTGGGCTATAGGGAGGGGGATTGGGGTGGGGCTGACTGTCTCCGGATGGCACTGGAGAATCTTTTTGGGAAGTATACCACCACCTCATTAGAAAATAGTCATAAAGTGTCTATTCCCCTTCACATTGCTCTTGACCCCTCTGCTAGCCCCCATTTCCCAGATCACCTTCCTGGCTTCTGCACCCCTACGTAGTCCCTGCATGGCCACATCCTCTTAATCCTATTTTCAGGGACACTGTTTTCCTCCAAGACCCTTTACTTCTCAGAGGGACATTTTGGAAAGCCATGCTGAGCTGCATAAAGGTCAGGCCAGCCCCAGGCAGCACCCCCCTCCTTCACACCACCCCCACTAGAGGCTTCAAGCCTGTGGCTACCTCAGGGCCCCAAGGCAGCCTTTAGCCAACCTCAACCCCGCCTCCTACACTCAGGGAGCCCTAAACAGGGCTGTGCCTAGTTGCAAGCTCCACCAGACATGCAAAGACTGCTGGCCTGAGACGCCTTGGTCAGTCTCCTAGCTGGGCAGGAGACCTTCACCAGCTATGAGCAGGGCCTCCTCCCTGGGACAGTGAATACCGTCCTCCACAGGAATCTCACAGTCTGCTTTCACAGGGTCTTCTCCTCTTATTCTTAACCATTCTGTCCACAGTCCCAACCACATTTCCTTTTAAACCTGGAGAAACCCCCACTGGTGGAGAGAATGTTCTGCTTTATGCTGTGCCCCAGGCCCACTCAGGGCTCCTGCCCAATCTCAGTGTCAGCGACACGCACACTCCAGCCACATCAGAGAGAAGACTTTGGACTGGGCTCCCTTCAGTTCTGGAGCATTTCGTTTTAGAGGAGTGGAAGACCAGCCACACACACTTCCTGGGTGGTTCTTCTCTCTACAGTTCTCAGCACCTCTCACTATGCAGTGTGGGTGGGCAGATCTGACACAAGTACAACCTCTTTCTATCCCAGGGCCTCAGGCCACAGCTACTGTACCCCAGGGAACAGTGTGGCTCTACAGACTTCAATCCAGAGCCTCCAGAATGTGCACACAGACCACTGCAGTTCTTCCTGATTGGGCCCCTCCCAATGTTTCATATATGCTCAAGAACAAGACCAGCAGCCTCAGCTCAACTACCTATGCAACCTGGATGGTTTCTGTTTAGCAAATATTCACTGAACACCCCTGTGCCTTCAATAGTCCCACCAGGAGCTGCACACTGGGAAAATAATCCCCCACTTATGGGAGTCCATCCCATCCCCTATGGACCTCAGAAGAACACCCCGTCATCGTCCACCCTACCTGCCTGTTCCCTGCTGCCCAGAAGTAAGATCCTTCCCTGCCAGCCCCTGTCAGATGTCTGCTGACTCTTCCAGATGAAGCTCAGATGGCCCAGGAAGATGGCCCAGACTTCCCACACACAGATTTAGTTGCTCAGGGATCTGAGCTCCCACTGCACTCTTAGTGATGCAACGAGGTGCACTGGACTCCGACCCTCTCCTCTAATGCAGGACCAGCCCTGTGACCTGGTGAGTCAAGGACGCACTCAATGGAGGCTGGTGCAAGTGCAGAGTCTCTTGCTCACTGCAGTTCCCACTCTGTTTCTGAAGACTCAGGAGTAAAATATGTGCTCAAGAACAAGAGGGCAGATTTCAGATGAGCTAAATATACAGCCTGGACAGGTTTCTGTTCAGCAAATATTTACTAAGCACATCTGTTCCTTGGTACTAGCTGGGCCTTTCTATCTGGGCCTGACCACCATCTGCTGCAGCCTGGGGCCCTGAGACAGCTGCATGGCAACACCACCTTACTCCCTGACATACACCCTAGCTCACCTCCATAAAGCGAGGGTGCCCACAGGGCAGGCCCATGATGGCCACAGTTAGGCTCCTTCACTGAGACTTCCAGCCTCAGTAAAGTTCTTAGTACATAACCAGGTCATAAGCACCCCGATTCAGCACAGGTGCTCAAGGTCACACATATCTGCTTGCAAGCATGCACTCTTATGTAACCTGTTGTCAATGTGCCTTCTTTGACCTGAATATTTCAAAAGGCCTATGAAAGGACAGGGGGCTAGGGCTGCTGCTACCTCCAAATAGAGCACATCTACTATGCCCACTGTGCCTCACATCTTCTTCCACCTCCTGGGATCCTGAGTCTGTTTCCCAGGGTCTGAGCCTCAGCCTGACAGTGCTTCACTTGCTTCAGACCCAGGCAAGACTCCATCACAGGACTGAGCCCAAAGACAAAGCCCAGTGTCTGTCACTTGATTTCCAGTGTAGACTGGCCAGACATGTGGTTTACTTCTCAAATTCATTTATTTGCTATCGACAACAAAAGATGAGATAGAAGAAAGAAATAACTCAAATTGTGAAATTCTAGTCAGGCCCCAAAATAAGTATGAAATAAGAGCTATAAACCCAGAGGTCACCTAGATCCACCTCTGCTCCCACCTATCTCTCAGGCGTGAGCTCCTGCTGCCCATTGGGAACCAATGTGCAGGCAACCATTTGACAGCTGGCTTTTCTGGATGGGAAAAAAAAATGGTTTCTGGTGTTTTCCAATTTCTGTGGTATAAACACATCCACTATTGCTGATTTCAAACTACCAGCATCATGACACTGAGCACAGAACTAGGAAAAGCTGCACAAAACCAGTTCACAGACCACATCCAGCTGACTCCGGCACTGTTTGTCTGGAGGTGAGTCGAATGTTTCAGTACATAGGACACATTCTACACACAGCATATCCCCTAAACACCAGCCAGCTATTTCATGAGGGAAAAAAGACAATGTGTACCAAAGTGAGAGGAAAACTTGATGAGAGGTGGAAAGTTCCTCTCCAATGGAGCATCACCCTAAGGTATTCACAGGAATGATTTTAATTGCATTTGATTTCCACCTTAAAATCTAACTTTTCCCAGCCGGGCGCTGTGGCGCACGCCTGTAATCCCAGCACTTGGGAGGCTGAGACAGGAGGATCGTGAGTTCAAAGTCAGCCTCACAACTTAATGAGACCCTAAGCAACTCAGTGAGACCCTGTCTCTAAATAAAATACAAAATAGGGCTGGGGATGTGACTCAGTGGTGGAGTGCCCCTGGGATCAATCCCCAGTACCCGCTCCCCCCAAAAAAATCTAACTCTTCCCTTCAATAACCATAGATGAGGCTTCGTTACTGCTTACTCACATTCCACCCTCACTAAGTAATTCTAGGCTAGACTCATGTGAGGTCCCCACCATCTACCTCCCCACAAAAAGGCACAGATGATATTTCCTTTGAGACCTTAGTATGCTTGGAGGCCTGACTTGGGATCCTGATAAACACTGATTCTATTGCTGCTTCTACCACTAAGCTGTGTAATGGTTTGCTGGTCCTCAGGGCCTCTTCTGCGAACTGAGGTGAGACCTCATTTGCAGGTCACTGGCCAGATAAATAAACGTGATGAACAAGAAGAAAGCACAGTACAATATAGAACAATGCTCCATTTCCTTAAGACCCAGGCAAAGCCTGATGCGGGGGCGCATGCCTGTAATCCCAGCAGTTTGCGAGGCTGAGATAGGATCACAAGTTCAAAGTCAGCCTCAGCAATTTAGGGAGGCCCTAAGAAACTCAGTGAGACCCTGTCTCTAAATAAAATACAAATAAGACTGGGGATGTGGCTCAGTGGTGAAGGGCCCCCGCGTTCAAACCCCGATGCCGAAAAAAAAAAAAAAAAAAAAAAAAAAAAGACACAGGGAAGACTCTATCACAGGACTGGGCCTAAAGACAGAGTCCAGTGTCTGTCATCTTGATTTCCAGAGTGGACTCACCAGACATGTGGTTTACTTCTCAAATTCATTTATTCACCATCTACAATGAAAGATGAGATCGAGGAAAGAAACAACTCAAATTGTGAAATAATTCTACTATTCCCCCTCTTTCCATTCCACACGGGATAGATGAGGATTGAGCCAAAGTCAGGCAATGTTGCCACTTAGTGGCTGCACTCAGAATTGCCCAAAAGGAATAGCCAGGTGAGACCCTATCTCAAAATGAAAATAAGTTTTAAAAATATATCAAAAGAGCTAGGGAGTGTGCTCGATGGTAAAGTGTTCCTAGGTTAAATCCCCCATACCCTTAAGAAGAGAGACCTCATGAAGTATCTGTTGTCTTTTACCTTGTTCTTGACCCTCCAGACCCCCTTTCCCAGATTCTGATAAATGTCACCTTTCTATACCAAAATAGACATGAAGAGCAATGGAATAAAATAGAGGACAGAGACACAAACCCACAAACCCATAGCTGTCTGATATTTGACAAAGGTGCCAAAAATATATTTTGGAGAAAAGACAGCCTTTTAAACAAATAGTGCTGAGAAAACTGGACAGCTATGTGTAGAAAAGTGAAATCAGACCCCTGTCCTTCGCCCCACACAACACTCAAATTGAAGTGGCTCCAAGTCTCAGGAAGTAGACCAGAAACCTCACAGCTGCTTGAAGGAAACATACGGTCACCACTCCATCACACATGCGCTGGCACCAACTTCCTTAACAAGACCCACAAAGCACAAGAAACAACACCAACAATCAATAAGTGGGGGGTCATGAAACTAAAAAGCCTCTGCTCAGCTAAGGAAATAAGAGTGTGAAGAGAGAGCCTCCAGAAGGGGAGGAAATCTTGGCCAGCCATTCCTCCAGTAGGGGGTTAATATCCAGAATATACAAAGAACTCAAAAAAAACTAACACACACACACACACACACACACACACACACACACAAATAACAAATAACCCAATCAATAAATGGGCAAAAGAACTAAGCAGACACTTCTCAGTAGAAGCAACACAAAAGAACAATAAATATATGAAAAAATGTTCAAACTCTCTAGCAATCAGGGAAATGCAAACTGAAACTACACTTAAGATTTCATCTGACTCCAGTCAGAATGGCGATGATCAGGAATACAAACAGCAATAAATGCTGGCAACATGATGGGGAGAAAGCTCCACTTGTGTACTGTTGGTAGGACCAGAATAATCACTCTGGAAAGGAGTTTGGCAACTTCTCAAAAAACTAGGGATGGAACCACCAAATGACCCAGCTATCCCACTCCTGAGAAATATCCCAAAAGATCTGAATCAGCATACTACAGCACCACAATCACATCAATGTTTATAGCAGCACAACTCACAACAGTTGATTTCTGGAACCAACCCAAAATGCCCATCAATAGATGAATGGATTAAGAAATTGTGAGATACACACACACACATGCACACACACACACACACACACACACACACATAAGTTCTACTAAACCATTAAAAATAATGAAATTGTCTGGGTGTGGTGGTGCATGCCTGTAATCCCCAGCAGCTTAGGAGGTGGAGGCAGGAGGTGTGCCAGTTCAAAGTCAGCCCCAGCAATTTAGCAAGGCCCTAAGCAACTTAGTGAGACCCTGTCTCAAATTTAAAAATAAAAAGGGCTGGGGATGTGGCTCAGTGGTAAAACACCCCTGGGTTCAATCCCCAGGACCATAAAAAATTAAAAAAATAAAACTATGAGATTTGCTGGCAAATGAATGGAAATGGAGAACATCATGCTAAGTGAAATAAGCCAAATTCAGAAACTCAAAGGTCAAATGTTTTCTCACGTATTTGGAAGCTAGAATAAAAGATAGGAAAGGGGAGGGAATGATAGGATAACAGACAGAACCAATCAAATATGAATTAATAGATGAGCAAAAGGAGTCTAGGCAAGCACAGGAAGGAGAATGGGAGAGGTAAGGCAGGAGGGGAAGGAAAAGGGGGAAATCATGAACTGAAATCAATTTCCATCCATGCATGAGTTTGTCAGGATGAACCCAACTGCTATGTATAAAGTTCTAATTGAAAAAGAAAAGATGAATGAATAAAGAAAAATAAATAAATCTCACTTTTCTAACTTCTGCACTTCTCAGTAGTACCTGCATGGCCACATCTTCTCAAGCCTCTTTTCAGGGGTGCTGCCTGATTTCCCCCCATGACCCTTCATCTCTGAAAGGGAGATTCTCAAAATCTATCATCCATACTCGAAGTCCAAACCTCCAAGTTTTTACAATATTTAACAACAGACTCCTGGTGTTAATCTTGGTGAAGTCAAGAATTAGATAAAAAAAAAAAAAAATAGAATCCCAAGCCTATGATAAAAGACATTATATTGAAATTTTATATAGTACACATTTTATACAATTTTATATTTTATAATGTACAAAATATTAATGTGTTATTACATATTATAACATCATACATGGAAAGACATTCCTAATAGAGTATCCTGGTCGGGGGACCAGTACTAGACCTGCAAACCAAGATTCTGTCTTCCCATAATGGGATCTTCTCCCAGCCGCAAGGAGAATAGTCGGACATAGACCCTGAGAGGTCGGGTGCTGGGACTATTTCTGCAAGTTCAGGAACACCCTGAAACTTGATGACCCAACTGAAAATACCTGTCTGCAGGGTGGCTTGCTCACAACTCTGATCCTGGGGCTGGACTCTTGCTGACCAGCAGTGCTTCTGTGCCTCCCAGTGCCTTTCAGGTTAGATAACCCTCCATGGATGAGCCCGTGCCGCAGCCGGCTGTCCTGGGAAAGACTGGGTCTAACACCAGGCAGAATAATGTCTGCACGTAATCTGTCAACGATTTTGTGAGTGGACAACTAGCCTAGGAGCTCACCTCTACAGTATTCATGCTCACCTGCCTCTGGGTTCAGCAACGGAGACCCTGTGCACATGCTCAGTGAGATCACTGGCAGATGCTCAGCAAATACTCTTCTTTAAACTGGAATCCATTACCTGGGAGGCACTTCGGTTACAAAATTGCTGGCTGCTGCTGGGCCTGATGGCGCATGCCTGTAATTCCTGCAGCTCAGGAGGCTGAGGCAGGAGGACTGCAAAATTCAACAACAGCCTCAGGAATTTAATGAGGCCCTGTCTTAAAATGAAAAATAGAAAGGGCTGGGGGTGTGGGGATGTGGCTCAGTAGCTCAGGGCCACTGGTACAAAAAAGAAAGAAAGAAAAGAAAAAGAAAAAGAAATTCTGGCTGCTTTGCTACTAGATCAGAATGCCAGCGGCGCCCCCTTGTGGAACTGCATTTTCCTAATTTTCTGGACAAAAGAAAACTAGGAATGGGAACACCTGTTGTCACTATTCCTTCAGCTAACTCTACTGCCACTGTTACCCATTTGCAATGAAAGAATAAAACACAAATGGGTATCTTAGCACACTTGCCTATTTGCATGGTGAATTCTTTTTTATTTTTTTATTTTTTTTTTCTTTTTTTTCAGAACATCAATGATCTTTTATTACCAAACCAATGCAGGGCTAATTTTCATACATATGTGTATTTATATATATGATAAATATATATAACGTTAGTTGTAGGTGGACACAATACCTTTACTTGTTTTTATATGGTGCTGAGGATCAAACCCAGTGCCTCACGTGTACAAGGCAAGTGCTCTACTACTGAGCCACAATCCCAGTCCCAGGGTTAGCTCTTTAACCCAGCTAACAGCAAAAACTGAATCTCCATGGAAATCCAGATCAGTAGAGATCATCCTTTAAAAAAA
>JAJEJO010047795.1:0-11142 GCA_020662805.1 Glaucomys volans
TAAAACCACCTTAAGATTTCATCTTACCCCAATTAGAATGTCTTTTATCAAGAACACAGGCAACAACAGGTGTTGGCGAGGATGTGGGGAAAAGGGTACACTCATACATTGCTGGTGGGAGTGCAAGTTGGTGCAGCCACTCTGGAAAGCAGTGTGGAGATTCCTTAGAAAACTTGGAATGGATCCACCATTTGACCCTGCTATCCCACTCCTTGGCTTATACCCAAAGGACTTAAAATCAGATTGCCTCAGTGATGCAGCCACATCAATGTTCATAGCTGCTCAATTCACAATAGCTAGATTATGGAATCAACCTAGATGCCCTTCAGTAGATGAATGGATAAAGAAACTGTGGTATATATACACAATGGAATATTACTCAGCCATAAAGAAGAATAAAATTATGGCATTTGTAGGTAAATGGATGATGTTGGAAACTGTTATGCTAAGTGAGATCAGCCAATCCCAAAAATCCAAAAGCCGAATGGTCTCTCTGATATATGAATGATGATGCATAATGTGGGGGGGAAAGATGGCAAGAATGGAGGAAAGATAGCTAGCATAGAGGGAAGGGAGGGGTGGGGGTGGGTGGGGGGTAAAATTAATAACAATGTGTGACAGATACCATTGCCCTGTGTACATGCATGAATGCACAGATGGTGTGACTCTACTTTGTGTACAACCAGTGAAACAATAGCTGTACTCCATTTGTGTTCAATGAATCAATAAGTAAATAAAAAAAAAATGTCATGTGCCTGCCTAGGAGTGTCTTAGCATAATTTTAACCAAGGTTTAAATTTTAGTAGGATAGTTTTCTTATGTGAGACTAGGGTTGTGGCGTTGAGAGATCACAGAGGTACAGTTCCACACCCATCATGCCACATCAATGGCACATACTATCAACGAGACTTATCACTGATGATATTAACCTTGGCATCCTGGTGAAGGTAGTGGTGGTTAGATTTCTCCACTATAAACCTACTCCTTTCCCCCATTGTTCTGAAGGGAGTCAATATTTCCAGCCCACACAAACCAGGTGGGGACCTCAGTTCTAACATCTCATCGAGGGAATATCTACAGAATTTATTTGAAATTCTGTATAGGAGACATCTCTTCTGCTGAATTTATGTATTCAACTGCTTATTTACATCAATATGAACTCACAGAAACTTACTCTCTACTTTGGGATATAATCCAATACTACATTTATTTATCTGGCATTGACCATTAAGTGCTTGTTTACTTGGTTGCTATGCCCCTTTGACATACTCATATCATTTTTTTAGCATTTTTTTTAACTTTATGTCCCTACTACATGCTTCAGGCTCATTGGGAATATTTGCTTCCCCAGCTCTAGAATCAACCATTTCTCTGAAGAGCCCTAGTTCCTTTCAGTGGAGAAGGATGTTAGAAAACATGATCTGAATGCTGAGTGGAATACCTTAATATTTTCTGGTAATCAACAAACTCACAGAGACAAATATTCAAATACACATTTCCTCCTTGTATAACTTAAGGCATGATGCATTACACTTCGATATCACCACACGGTGCTATTTTATTTTATTTTTATTACCTATGCATATCCTCATGTCAAAACAAGAATTGAAGAGAATAGTGGGCTTCAAACATTGCACTGAGGAACCACACAGTAGGGACTATTTTGTTCTCAAATTAAGTGGCAGAACAATGTATTTATTTTGTAATAGCATTACAGGCTCTAAAAGAATAAATATGAGTAGACTAAGCTGTCATCCCAGTATCCCAATTCAAAGGAAAACAAGTTTGTCAGAAAGCACAAAATGGAATGTATCATCATAGCAGCATTTCTTCACAGAAATAAAGTCGGACATGGATGTTATAGTCAGAAGAAGCTTCTGAGTGGTTTCTCTGTTAGCCAAGCAGAGAAAGCCATCTACCATGCCAACTGAAGAAAATCAGACATGGTAGCAGTTAAAGAAACATGTCCAGAGAAAATTAATTTATTAAAGATGATCAGCCTTTCAATGAGAATAACTGAGGATGCTGGGAACAATAGTAATAGTCTTTTTTCCCCCTGAAGAATATTCTTGACTTTTGACACGTGAAAGACACTACTGATAATACTATGTTGTTCCTGTTTATTTGAGGAGTCAGTGTCAAGTTGGAAGGAAGTGAAGAATGAGCCTCTAAGAATGGTCTGTGTGGAAAAACTATAGACAAAAATATTTTCAGAGAAAATGCTAATTCATTACACAACCTGGAGTGGATTCTGCTAAGGTGTTTTACAGTTAATGATGGTAAGAATATGTGAGGACCTTGCTCCTGCCACCCCCCCCCACCCTGCCACTACCTGGGGGACACAGGAGACCTCCACACGCACACACACACACATGCATACACACACATACACACACACACCTGCACTTGGCCACCTGCAAGCAGTGGCTCCCCAGCTTATTTGGAGGCTGGAGCAAACATTCTGAATTACCTCTGAGGGCGTGGCCATCATCACCAGGAAGGGTGGCCTGTGTTTTGAGAGACTACAGGAAACTGGAAGCCACTGACAGGTACCACACTCAAATGGAGATACTGAAGACTGAGAGGCTGTAGTAGTGAATGACTGCGACTCTTTGAATTTTTTTTTTTTAATTTTTAACATTTTATTTCTTTTTTTTCCTTCTATCTTTTTCTCACTCTATTTTCCTTCTATTTTCTTTTCTCTCTTTACCCTATTTTCCTTTTGTTTACCTGTTCCCTTGGAGTCTCTTTCTCCCTTTTCTCATGCTAATGACAAGCTCATTGCAAATTAATGGCTGTACAGTAGATAATAACTGATCTTGTCCTATTTGTTTACTGCAAATTGTTAATGCCTTTATACAGAGTTTTTGATGTAGGAGTGCATATTGTTTGTATTGGGTGCTGCTATTGACCTTCCCCTCAAAGGAAAGGTATTGGAGTCCTGAAGGGTCATAGTAGACCTACAGAGAGGAAGCTGCAGAACCTCAGTTCTTCACTGGTAGAGGGGAATATACAGAACTAATATAAAAAAACAGGGGAAGAAAGAGTCCCTAGCAAATCAAGATGCTGTTTTGACAGAGTCCAATGACAGCACGGCAGTGGAAATGACAGAAAGGGAGTTTAGAATCTACATGAATAAAATGATTCATGAAGCAACAGATGAGATAAGAGAGCAAATGCAGGCAATGCATGATCACTCCAATAAACAGTTAAAAGAGCAAATGCAGGAAGCAAAAGAGAACTTCAATAAAGAGAGAAATATTTTGAAAACAAACAAACAAACAAATACTTGAAACAATAAACCAAATTAAAAACTCAATAGAAAGTATCACCAACAGAATGGATCTTGTGGAAGACAGAATCTCAGACAATGAATACAAAATATTCCATCTTGAAAATAAATTTGACCAAACCGAGAAGATGGTAAAAAATCATGAACTAAAACTCCAAGAATTATGGGACAATATAAAAAGACCAAATTTAAGAATTATTGGGATTAAGGAAGGCACAGATATATGGACCAAAGGAATGAACAACCTGTTCAACAAAATAATATCAGAAAATTTCCCAAACATGAAGAATAAAATGGAAAATCAAATACAAGAGACTTACAGGACACCAAATGCACAAAATTATAACAGATCCACACCAAGGCACATAATAATGAAAATATCTCACATACAAAATAAAGATAGGATTTTAAAGACTGTGAGAAAAAATCACCAGATTACATATAAGGGGAAACATAAGGATATCAGCAGGTTTCTCAACCCAAACCCTAAAAGCGAAAAGGGCCTGGAACAATATATTTTAAGCCCTCAAAGAACATGGATGCCAACCAAGAATCTCATACCCAGCAAAACTAACATTCAGATTTGATGGTGAAATAAAATTCTTCCATGACAAACAAAAGCTGAAAGAATTCACAAATCGAAAGCCTGCACTATAGACCATTCTCAACAAAATATTTCATGAGGAGGACGTGAGAAACAATACAAGTCAGCAAAGGGAGGAACTACTCTAAAGGAAAAGCCAGTCAAAGGAAAAACCAAGTTAAGGTAAAAACCAAAAATAAACTGAAATGACCAGGAATACAAATCATATCACAATAATAACCCTGAATGTTAATGGCCTAAACTCATTAATCAAAAGACAGAAACTGGCAAATTGGATTAAAAAGGAAGACCCAACAATATGCTGTCTTCAAAAGACTCATCTCATACCAAAAGACATCCACAGGCTAAAGGTGACAAGATGGGGAAAAACATACCATGCACATGGACTCTGTAAAAAAGTACGGGTCTCCATCCTCATATCAGAGAAAGTGGGCTTCAAACCTAAGTTAGTTACAAGGGATAAGGAAGGACATTTCATACTGATTCAAGGAACCATCAACCAGCAAGACATAATGATTTTAAATATTTATGCCCTAAACAATGGAGCATCTACCTACAACAAACAAACTCTTCTCAATTTTAAGAATCAAATAGACGAAAACACAACAATAGTCTAGGGTGACTTTAACATACTGATTTCACCACTGGATAGATCTTCCAAACAAAAACTGAACAAAGAAACTATAGAGCTAAATAATACAATCAATGATATGGACTTAACAGACACATTTAGAGTATTTCATCCATCATCAAGTGAATACACTTTCTTCTCAGCAGCTCATGGATCATTCTCCAAAATAGACCATATACTCTGCCACAAAGAAGCCATTAATAAATACAAAAAAATAGAGATACTATCTTGTATTCTATCAGACCATAAAGGAAATGTGATTAGAAATTAATGAGAAAATAAAAAACAAAAACTACTCCTATACCTGGAGACTAAATAATATGCTATTGAATGATGTAATGATAACAGAAGACATCAGGGAGGAAATAAAAAAATTCTTAGAGGTAAATGAGAACAATGACACAACATATTAAAATTTCTGGGACACGAGAGCAGTACTAAGAGGATAGTTCACTGCATTGAGCTTATACAGTAAAAAAATAAAGAGTCAACAATTAAATGACCTAACATTATATCTCAAAGCTCTAGAAAAGAAGAACAGATCAACACCAAAAGTAGTAGAAGACAGGAAATAATTAAAATCAGAGCTGAAATCAATGAAATTGAAACAAGAGAAACACTTCAAAAAATTGACAAAACAAAAAGTTGGTTCTTTGAAAAAGTAAACAAAATTGATAAACCCTTAGTCACACTAACGAAGAGAGGGAGAGAAAAAACTCAAATTACTAGAATTCGTTATGAAAATGGAAAAATCACAACAGACACTGCTGAAATACATAACATAATTAGAAGCTACTTTGAAAATCTATACTCCAACAAAATGGAAAACATCTAAGATGTTGATAAATTCTTAGAGACATATGATCCTCCCAAACTGAATCAGGAAGACACACACAACAGATCAATTTCAAGCACTGAAATAGAAGAAGCCATCAAAAGCCTACCAACCAAAAAAAGCCCAGGACTAGATGGATTCTCAGCCGAATTCTACAAGACCTTTAAAGAAGAACTAATACCAATACTCCTCAAAGTATTTCATGAAATAGAAAAGGAGGGAACCCTTCTAAACTTATTCTATGAAGCTAGTATCACTCTGACACCAAAACCAGACAAGGACACAGGAAAGAAAGAAAACTTTGATCAATATCTCTGATGAACATGGATGCAAAAATCCTTAACAAAATTCTGGCAAATCTCATATAAAAACATTGAAAAGATAGTGCACCATGATCAAGTGGGGTTTGTCCCAGGGATGCAAGGTTGGTTCAACATCTGGAAATCAATAAGTGTAATTCATCACATCAATAGACTCAAAGTTAAGAATCATATGATTATTTCAATAGATGCTGAGAAAGCATTTGATAAAATACAGCACTCCTTCATGCTTAAAACACTGGAAAAAATAGGGATAGTTGGAACATACCTCAACATTGTAAAGGCTATCTATGCTAAGCCCACAGCCAACATCATTCTAAATGGAGAAAAACTGAAAGCATTCCCCCTGAGAACTGGAACCAGACAGGGATGTCCTCTTTCACCATTTCTATTTAACATCATGCTTGAAACACTAGCCAGAGCAATTAGATAGAATGAAAGGAACATAAATAGGAAAAGAACTCAAGCTGTCACTATTTGCTGATGACATGGTTCTATATTTAGAGGACCCAAAAAACTCCACTTAGAAAACTTCTAGAACTAATAAATGAATTAAGCAAAGTGGCAGGATATAAAATCAATATGCATAAATCTAATGCATTTCTTTTCATAAGTGATGAATCCTCTGAAAGACAAATTAGGAAACCTACTCCATTCACAATAGCCTCCAAAAAAAAAAATAAAACAAAATACTTGGGAATCAATCTAACAAAAGAGGTGAAAGACCTCTACAATGAAGACTACAGAACACTAAAGAAGGAAATTGAAGAAAACCTTAGATGACGGAAAGATCTCCCATGTTCTTGGATAGGCAGAATTAATATTGTCAAAATGGCCATTCTACCAAAGGCTCTATATAGATTTAATAAAATTTCAATTAAAATTCCAATGACCTTCCTCATAGAAATAGAGAAGGCAATCATGAAATTCATCTGGAAAAATAAGAGACCTCGAATAGCCAAAATAATCCTGAGCAGAAAGAGTGAAGCAGGAGGTATCACAATACCAGACCTTAAACTGTACTAGAGAGCAATAGTAACAAAAATGGAATGGTAGTGGCACCAAAATAGCCAGGCAGACCAATAGCACAGAATAGAAGACACAGAGACAAACCCACAAAAATATAGTCACATTCTACTAGACAAAGGAGCCAAAAACATACAAGGGAGAAAAGATAGCTTGTTCAACAAATGGTGCTGGGAAAACTGGAAATCCATATGTAGTAAAATGAAATTAAACCTCTATCTCTCACCCTGCACAAAACTCAATTCAAAATGGATCAAGGACTTAGGAATTAGATCGGAGAACCTGCACCAAATAGAAAAGTAGGCCCAAATCTTCATCATGTTGGCTTAGGATCAGACTTCCCTAGCAAGACTTCCAAAGCACAAGAAATCAAAGCAAGAAGCAATAAATGGTATGGACTCAAACTAAAAAGCTTTTTTCTCAGCAAAGGATACAATCAATAATGTGAAAAGAGATCCTAGAGAGTGGGAGAAAATCTTTATCA
Source organism: Glaucomys volans (assembly GCA_020662805.1). Lineage (NCBI taxonomy): Eukaryota > Metazoa > Chordata > Mammalia > Rodentia > Sciuridae > Glaucomys > Glaucomys volans. The sequence continues at coordinate 7,193 of JAJEJO010047795.1, forward strand.
TGCACACTTCAAATAGAGCACTAATCTCCAAAATTTATAATGAACTTAAAAAACTTTACACCAAAAATACAAACAACCCAATCAATAAATGGGCCAAGGATCTGGATGACACTTTACAGAAGAGGATGAATAGACAATCAATAAATATATGAAAAAGTGTTCAACATCTCTAGTAATTAGAGAAATGCAAATTAAAACAACTCTAAGATTTCATCTTACTCTGATTAGAATGGCTATTATCAAGAACACAAACAATAATAGATGTTGGTGTGGTTGTAGGGAAAAAGGCACACTTTTACATTGCTGGTGGACTTGCAAATTGGTACAGCCATTCTGGAAAGCAGTGTGGAGATTCCTCAGAAAAATTGGAATGGACCCACCTTTTGGCCCAGTTATCCGACTCCTTGGTTTATACCCAGAGGACTTAAAATTAGCATACTACAGTAACACCACCACATCAATGTTTATAGCAGTTCAATTCACAATAGCTAGACTGTGGAACCAACCTAGATGCCCTTCAACAGGCGGATAAAGAAGATGTGGTATATATACACAATGGAATACTACTCAGCCATAAAGAAGAATAATATTATGGCATTTGCAGATAAATGGATGGAATTGGAGATTATCATGCTAAGTGACATAAGCCATTCCCAAAAAAACAAAGGCCTAATGTTTTCCCTGATAAGTGGATGATGATATAGAATCTGGTTGGGGGTGGGGTGAGAGAGGAATGGATTATCTTTAGATTATACAGAGAGAAATGAGAGGTTGAGGGGGTGGAGGTATGAAAAATGGTGGAATGAGACAGCATCATTACCCTACATACATGTGTGATTAACAAGAATGATATGAATGGACATCATGCACAACCATAGAAATGAAAATTTGTACCCCATATGAGTACAATGAATCAAAATGAAGTCTCTAAAAATAAAAAATAAAAAAATATGAGAGTATGAGAAATGGCTTAGGGAAGTCTAAGAAGCCTATTAAAATGCAAGGTGTTAAAGGTCTGTTTATTTATTGTGTCATTTATCAGAAAGCATATTGTGCAAATAATAATGTGCTCATGAACCAGTTGTGTCAATGGTGTAGTTCATTTGCTCTCATCAAGTACAACATCATCAGTTCCCTGACCTTCATCAGAAGGAGCACTGAATGTCCCAGCTTATCTAACCACCTCACTTCTATGCTTTGATAGTAGTGATATTTTACTGTGATTTTTGAGCTCAGGGCTGAGGCTGCTTTATTTATGAGTAAGAATCATTCTTAAACATTATTACTGAAAGCTGAATGGTTTTAGAAATTGGTTTTGCTGTAATCTTGATATTTCTAAATGAATTCAAGCCATAATTACCAAACATGGTGTCAGGTCGAATTTGGGGCGGCTGCAGTGACCAATGAGTGACCAATGAGGCAGACCTGCTGACCCTGACGTCCACCTTGGGTCCACCTTTTCCTGGGCAGAACCCCTGACCCCTTCCTCAGTATAAAAACCCTGAGCAGCCAAAGCCACGTGCGATTTCTTCTGGATCTCCCACCCCGACTTTCACCCCGGGGGCTGGAGATTTTGCCCGGGACACAGACTCCAATAAATCTCAAGCCACTACTTTTGTCTGACTCAGGTGAACCCGCCTGGCGAGCTTACTCCTTTGGCCACCCACCGCCTTTGCGAGCTTTCACATGGTACTTATTGTACTATGCAGTAGTATCAAGATGTTTAATCACAAGTCATATCAAACCAAGAATGACATCCTGATGCCTCTAAGATTTGCAGTCACTATATTATCTGAGCTCAAGCCACTGTTTTTGCAAGATTAGATGCAAATGCAAATCCAAATGTGTAAAAAAAAGTTTCCACATTCAAAATCCATCAATCTTTGAATCCAACCTTCAAATGGAAGGGACCAACTGGTTGTGTAATGGCACATGGAAAGTCAAATGTCATAGAGACTATAATAGAATTGTATAATGTCTTTCAAGGAATGAATATGTTCAATTAAAATCATTTGCTTGTAAACTGATATCAGTATTAGGTGGCTATCTGTGTGAATAGACATTTTCCAAGATGAAATAGGTAAAATCTCATTACAGATTCCATTAAAAGAGGAATTCCAACTAAGTGAAATGTTACCCACCCCCCCACAAATAATTCCATTCTTCCCATGGGTATAGCTGTATCAAAAAGCACTATTTTAAAAAAATTATCAATAAAACAGAATTTCCTCAATAAACAAATTTGTAGACATTTGTTTCTATCAAGTATCTGTAGATTAGCCTTGATTTTACCTCATAGTCTGCTGAATCTAAAATATTTACTACCTTGCCTTTTTTAAAAAAGATTTGCAAAATCCTGCTACAGATAATTAATACATATTTAAATCACCATTTTGAAATGCTAAGAAAGTGCACTTTATTCAGGTTTTAATTATTAACTTTTGGATTTGAGACTATATCATAAGGTTATCTATAAGTCTATATCAAATTTTTGGTGAAAATTGCCTAAAGCATCTGGCTACCCTAATTGGTTGGATGATAGAGTAATGAAATCAACATGAATTCAGCCAGGTGCAGTAGTGCATGCCTGCAATACCAGAAACCCTCAGGGGGTGAGACAGGAGGATCTTAGATTTAAGGTCACCCCAGCACCTTAGTGACCCTGTCTCAGTCACAAAGCTCCCGTGGATTCAATCCCTAGAACCAAAACAAGAACAAAAGAAAAAGAACGAGTGATGTTGAACATTTTTTCATAAATCTGTTGATTGCTTGTAGATCTTCCTCTGTAAAGTGTCTGTTCATTTCCTTGGCCCATTTATTGATTGGGTTATTGGTGTTCGTGGTGTAAAGATTTTTGAGTACTTGGTAGATTCTGGAGATTAGTGCTCTGTCCGAAGTGTGTGTGGCAAAGATTTTCTCCCACTCTGAAGGCTCTCTCTTCACATTGCTGATTGTTTCCTTTGCTGAGAAGAAGCTTTTTAGTTTGACTCTATCCCAATCATTGATTCGTGCTTTTATTTCTTGCGCTTTGGGAGTCATGTTAAGGAAATCTGGTCCTAGGCCAACATGATGAAGATTTGGACCTATTTTCTCTTCTATTAGGTGCAGAATCTAAAACCACCTTAAGATTTCATCTTACCCCAATTAGAATGTCTTTTATCAAGAACACAGGCAACAACAGGTGTTGGCGAGGATGTGGGGAAAAGGGTACACTCATACATTGCTGGTGGGAGTGCAAGTTGGTGCAGCCACTCTGGAAAGCAGTGTGGAGATTCCTTAGAAAACTTGGAATGGATCCACCATTTGACCCTGCTATCCCACTCCTTGGCTTATACCCAAAGGACTTAAAATCAGATTGCCTCAGTGATGCAGCCACATCAATGTTCATAGCTGCTCAATTCACAATAGCTAGATTATGGAATCAACCTAGATGCCCTTCAGTAGATGAATGGATAAAGAAACTGTGGTATATATACACAATGGAATATTACTCAGCCATAAAGAAGAATAAAATTATGGCATTTGTAGGTAAATGGATGATGTTGGAAACTGTTATGCTAAGTGAGATCAGCCAATCCCAAAAATCCAAAAGCCGAATGGTCTCTCTGATATATGAATGATGATGCATAATGTGGGGGGGAAAGATGGCAAGAATGGAGGAAAGATAGCTAGCATAGAGGGAAGGGAGGGGTGGGGGTGGGTGGGGGGTAAAATTAATAACAATGTGTGACAGATACCATTGCCCTGTGTACATGCATGAATGCACAGATGGTGTGACTCTACTTTGTGTACAACCAGTGAAACAATAGCTGTACTCCATTTGTGTTCAATGAATCAATAAGTAAATAAAAAAAAAATGTCATGTGCCTGCCTAGGAGTGTCTTAGCATAATTTTAACCAAGGTTTAAATTTTAGTAGGATAGTTTTCTTATGTGAGACTAGGGTTGTGG
>JAJEJO010047797.1:0-24658 GCA_020662805.1 Glaucomys volans
TGAGTTAGGCATTTTCCAGAGTCTATCATGGTCCTTTCTCTTGCTAATTCCCATCTTTTGCTCCCCTAGAGGACTGCAGATTGAGATTTGAGAGACTATATCATCTGAAAGTTGGGCAAGACCTTCGAAAAGCTCTAGCCCTAAATTTTATTCCTTTCTTGAGCCCCCCACCTTGCAATTTGAATAAAAAAGACTATGATTTCCCCACAAGAAAACAGTCACACCTCTGTCATAAATAAAGTGACTCAATGTGAATGAGACTATTTTTAGACTCTCTATTTTGTGCCATCTCTCCAGCCTTTTAAATTTCACAAGCTACAATTTTTGGTCTTGTTTTGTTGTTTTTAATGGATATAAGGCTTATAGTGCTAGTTCTTTTTATATAAAATTTTGTTTTGAAGTATAATTTAGAAAAGTGTAATGGGGAAAGCTTAAGAATACAGCTGATCAACTTTTTACAAAGTGAAAACACTCACATTCACCACTTTGATAAAGATATATAATATCAACCACTCTAAAAGCTTCTCTTGTACCCTTTCCCAGTCATTTATTGAAGGCATATCGCACCTTCAATATATTTGAATATACCTTCAGTATATGTTTCTGTTATATTTGGAGAAGCAGAACTGGTGGGTTATAGGGCGTGCATATATTTAGCTTTAATGGATATTGACAAACACTTTTTGCCAGTGGATGTAACAATTATAATCTCCAACTGTATTCTGTGAGAGTCATAGTTGCTCCACATCCTTGTCAACACTTGATATTGTCAGTCCTTGTCCTTTTAGCCATTCTGGGTATGTAGTAGTATTTCATGATTTTAATTTGCATTTTCCTACCCACTACTAAGGTTGATCAATTTATCATCTGTTTCTTGGCCATTTGGACACTGGCCATCTTGTTCAATTTTATTGTTTACATTTTGGTGGATTGTAATGCCTTTAAAAAATTACTTTCCTAAAAATTTACTTAAGTAAATAATATATACATTATTTATTTAAGTACATTTATTTAAGTTAGATAGGTATATCTAACTTAAATATATATAATGTTTAGCCTGCTTGGGTTTTGTGGAGATTAAATTTGAAGATAAATGTATTTTATTTGTCTTGGCGATTTTCTCTTCAAATATTACTTCACCTCATTCTTTCTCTTCTTTTTCTTTTAGGATCTTAATTACACATATGTTAGTCCTTTTCACCTTAGTCTATATTATCTCACTTGCTGCTTTCTGCATTTACCATTCGTTTTTCTCCATGTTTCAGTTTGTATATTTGTGTTGTCCTGCCATTTTCAGTCCTCTAATCCTTTTTTTCTGCTATGTCTAATCTATCATTAAAGCCAAGCACTTAATTCTTAGGTTCAGTTATTTTATTTATCAGTGGTAGGATTTCTACTTGATTATTTTTCATAGATTCTAATAAAATTCTCCATTTTATATCTGTTTACTTGAACCTATTAACACCAATCATTTTGAAATCTGAATCTAATAGCTTCAAAGTGTTCACCTGCAGATTTGTTTCTATTTTTTCCTGCTGAATTTTGATCATTTCATCCTGACTCCTGACATGCTTAGTTATATTTTACAGAATACTGGACAATGTATATGAGAAATCATAGAGGTTCTATTCAATGTTATCTTACTCCACAGAGAATGGAATTTTCCTCTGGCCAGTAGTTAATGGAAGTTCACTCTTAATAATGGATGAAAATATTTCAAGGTTTGGTTTTGTGTTTTGGAGGGCTCATCTATTCTTGATTGCCTTTCAACCCAAGGCAGAACATTAAATAAAAATATGCATTGCTTGTTAGAGCTTCTTCTCTTGGGTGGGCCCTCATAAACCAGCATCGGTGCATACAAAAGCATTTGCTTATCATACCTAAGCTTCACACTGAGTCTTCTGAGGATGGTTAACCAATCCCCATCTATAGGAAACAGCTGCTAGTGAATTTACCCCTGACAAGAATTAAACCCCATCTTTATTACTATAAAGTCCACTTCTACCCATCTCCTGTTCCCGCCAGGAACAGGACACTCATTCTAGCCCATCCCCATTTTATGCCCATCCCTGTCCAAAACCCTATATACACACAGTTGAGGAATCCCATTTAATTTACCCTCCCCCTGTGAGCATTATTAGCTTCAAGGAATCACACAGAGTTCTGCCTCTCAGATACACAGTGATTCAGGCATGCCCTTGTGGACCTCCCGTCCTGTGTGTCACTGAGAGACGCATTTGGATCACAGCAATAACTATTGTTATCCTTCTCTGAGAACTATCAGGATCAGTCCCATAATTTTTGCCATTCCACACATCCCTGGGTACAGCAGTCACTGGCAAAATGAAATCTTCCCTGGACATTCAGGATCTCCTATGTTTTCATCCCTGAACTATTTTGTGCATCTACTAATCAGTCCACGTCTCTACCTCGACTCTGTGCCTTTGGGAACCCTCTCTGTGCAATTATACTCTCCTATAACTTCAACTCTTCTCATATATCCCTTGCATTTATGGAACCAGGGTGTCCACCTGGACATCGTGGAGCAGCAGTAAGCATCCCTATTGTGCCCTGCCTGAATTCCTGCTCCACAGAACTTGTGAGAGTATGTGAACATAAAAAACAGTTTTTGTTTTATAACTAATCATTCGTGGGTGGTTTGTTTTCCATAATAGGAAAACAAAGCCCATGCAGTCCCTGGATTAATGAAGAGTTTTATGCTGAGGACTCCTACATTTATACATTAAGACCAAACTTCTCTCCTGGGCCCCAGACTCAAATATTCAGGTGCTTTCTTGACTTCCGCATTCCTCATCTGTCAGGCACCGTGTGCTCATGTTGAATACTCTGAAATTTCTAATCCCTTAAACTGCTCCTACCCCAGTCCCAGTCTACTCATTTGAATGAATGGTATAAATACCCACTTTGTCTTTTACCCCCACATCCAGTCCTTTTGCAGGGTTTGTAGACTCCCCATGGTCACCCCCTGATCTAGACGACTCCCACTTTATTCCTGTATTTCTATGAGAATCTCACTGGTCACCATGCCACAGAGCTCAACATTCCCCAACTCCCTTCCTGCTGTTCACTGAGGGATTATTCTATGATGTACGTCAGTTAGGCTCACAGCCCAGTTCAACACACTTTGGTGGGTCCTTGTAGTTACATATAGGGAACTTCATAACCTTAACCCTTTTGTGATCTGACCCTAGCCTCCCTCTCTCCATCCTGCGTTGCTCTAGCTATACAGAATCACTGGGTTCCCTGAACACACTGCCCTCTCTCAGACCTCTGCCTTTGGTCATGCTGACCATCTGGTCTGGCATTCCTTCTCCCATCCCTCTTGCTATGCACATGCTCAGGAGATAGCTTTTTGGTCATGCAGCCTCTAACTTCTACCACCTCAGATATCTGCAAGCTACTCACTAATTCCCATGTGACTTATATGCTCATATCTTAATACATTAAGAAAGCAGAGAGGGAAAATAAACAAGCTATAATACTTCCTCCCCAATACATTATTTTCACTTTGCTTTGCTTTCTTCTGTTTCCCCCATGTCTGTTTAATATATGTATATTCACATGAAGTTTTGTAATTTTAACCTACAGGAAGTTCCGTAGTCTGCTTCTTTCACTTAACACAGTGCAGCAGGGCATTATTAAGAGTGAAAACCTGAAAACAATATGAAGGGCCAACAACAGGGAGCGATTAAGTAGGTCATGTACCATCTCGATTATGAAGCTGTTAAATTATGGTAATAATTATATTCATGGACCAAAGGAAACAATATTGCTACAATGTTAATTATCTTCAAATTGACCTATAGATTCAAGAAAATCTCAATTAAAATGCCTACGGACTTTTTGCTGAAATTGACTACTCGGTTCTAAAATTTATGTGGGAAGACTAAGAGCCCAGCATAACCAAAACATATTGAAATAGAACATAACCCAAGGATTTTCATTACTTGATTTCAAAACATCCTGTAATGTCTCCAGTAATCAAGGCAATATGGCATTGAGATAGGGATAAATACATAAATCAATGCAAGAGAAGAGTCAAGAATGAGCTCACCACACACATTATCAATTAGTTTTAAACTAATGGAAAAGTGATAGTTTTGTTTGTTTACTTGTTTTTGTAGTACCTGAACCCAGGTCCTCATGCACGCTAGGCAAGTCCTCTACCGCAGAGCTGCATCCCCAGCCCTTCCAATTTTATTTTAAAACAGGGCCTCCTTAAGTTGTTCGGGATGGCCTTGAATTTGCAATCTTCCTTCCTTGGTCCCTCAAGTAGCTGGATTACAGGTGTGTGCCACTGAGCCTGGCAAGAAAACATAGTATTTATTTAATAAAAAGATCTGGGGACAGTTGGATATTCATATTCAAGAAATAAATCTTGACCTTCACCTCATGCAATATATAAACATTAATTCAAGATGCACCAGAGACCTAAATGTAAGAAAGAAAACTAGAAAGCCTTTAGAAGGAAAGGAGAAAATATCTGTAACCTGGGGTTACCTTATGGCACAAAAAATCCATGAATCATAAAGTTAAATTGGACTTCATCAACATGAAAGAAAAACCTTTTCTTTTCCTCTTAAACATGGTGTTAAAATAAGTAGGCAAGCCATGGACTGGTAGAAAAAAATATGGAACTTGTGTTTGATATTAGATACAGAGCTCATACCCAGGATATATAAAGCACTCTCACCATTCAATAATAAGAAGACAGCATGATTTAAAAATGGACAAAAGATTTAAACAGATTTCACTCAAGAAGTACATTAAAAGCATGCTGGACATCATTAGTCACTGCAAATTAAAACTGCAATGAGACACTACTATCTACCATATAATGTCAAACATGAGAAAGACTGACCCTATTGAGTGTCGGTGATGGTCTAAACAACTAGAACTCTCCCTCATTGCTGGTGGAGTTGCAAAATAGTGTAGCCACTTTAGTTTTATATAAAGCTAAACAAATACTGACAATATGACCAGAATTCAATTTCTAAGTACTGTTTCAAAATGAGAATATATATCCTTCTAAAGACTTTAATGTTGATGTCTATAATAGCTTTCTTTGCAATAGCCCCCAACTGGAAACTACCCAAATGTCAATTACCTGGTAGGTGAATAAATAAACCTTAGTGCATCAGTCCAGTGGTCTACTCAGGAGTAAAAAGGAAAAAAACTATTGATATATGAAATGGCATAGATGAACTTCACAAGCATTATGCTGAATGCAAGAAACAAGATGAAAGTACATAATGTGATTCAACCTACACAAAACTGTAGAAGAAACAAAGTTATGGGGGAAAGAAAGCAAATCAGAAGTTGCCAGAGGCTGGGGACTGGAGGAGGTGGCTGTGAAGATGTATGGGGGACGTTTTGGGGCAACACAAATGCTCTACATCATGTGATGGTGCTTATGTGACATAAATTTGTTGAAATCGCTATCATGCAGTTAAAATGGGCGAATATTGAAATCACAAAGCATACCTAAATAAAGCAGAAAAAGACTTCCAGGGGCACTAAAATCTATTGTTATGAATGTGAACTAGTAACATGGAGATCACTGTAGACTATTGGCTAGCCCTGTTTCCTCTTTTGAAATTTGTCTGTGCTCATTAGTTTTCCCTTTTTATGTGCAACTGTTGGTTTGCATGCCTATTTTTTCTGGACTGTGAGATCTTGTTTATTCATCCTCCCATTCCCTAAGGACCTAGCTAGGCCTAACATAGAGTATATTCTCTGTAAACATTCCATCCATTCAATCAAAAACTATTTATTGAGACAAATGTTTAATGATCACTAGTTCAATAAACACTACAAAATCTGACATGCATTGAGGCTTACTTCTTTGAATCTTATGGGAGTCTGTTCCTTGCAGATTCTGTCCCTGTCTTGGTGGAAATCTGTAAGAATGAGAATTTTTTTTTCAGTGTCAGGGATGGAACCCAGGTCTTCACACATGCTAGGCAAGTGCTCTACCACAGAGCTACACACCCAGCCTAATAATAAGAAAGTTTATTTTATAAAAACTTACACAATGCCTGCTCTAAAGGTTTTATAAATATTAATTTAATCCTCATAACCCTAGGGGATAGATAATATCATCATTCCCATTTTATAGAAGAGGTAACTGAGGCACAGAGATGCTAAACACTTGCATATTGAGAAAGTGATGGCATGAAGGTTTGAATCCAGGCAGCCTAGCATCAAAGTTTAGGTTCTCCCCACTCTACTTGGGCATGATGAGCCCCTGCCATACCTAGAGGAGATTGTCTGCAGAAGATTGTCTGCAGACACACATCTGTGCCTCTTTCTGGAAGTGCCTGCTATGGATATTCACGTACCTCACTCTGCTGCTTTCTGCTTTATGGCATTGGTAGCCCTTGTCCTCCTCTCCATGCTCTCTGGTTTGATTCTCCATTCTGTGGTCCAGAGAGCTTATCTCTTCCATGTTGGGGACTTGGGTGTGAGGCTCAGAGGTTCTCTGGTTTGACCTCGGAGCCCAATCTCTGGACCTACCTCAATGGCGGCCTTAGTTGGTATAGCCAGGGTTCCAAAGACTGGCAATCTCCCTGGGTCTACTCCAAGAATTTGGGGTCAGATGATTATTGCTGTCTGCTGAAATTATGGGGTCCCATGACCTACTGCTTGCTACCGGACTTGCTTTCGAAGAGGGTAACAGCAGAGTCCCAAGACTGGATGTATGCTGGGACCGTCTGCACAGTGACCAGAGTGGCATCTCTTCCTTCTCACCACCCTGACCCCAGGAGAATGCAAACCACAAAGATTGCAGACCCTTGACCAGGGAGAGGCTGGTGGTGGAAGACATGGCTGGGTTTGTGAGCTTCAGCATCTTGTGGATTTGGGGAGCTGTTTAAGAGCATGCGAGGAGGATTCTGAGGGAGGATGATGCAATGTTCATTTGTCCTCTCAAACAAAGCTTTCACAGGCATTGCAAGCATTTTCCACCTCCCCCTACCCAAATCAGAGTGTTTGTGTGTTTCGGAGTGAGTGGGTGTTGGTGGGAGGCTGGCAGTGTGGATTTGACGTCTTGGTATAATAATGAAGCAGGCGGATTCAATGACGCCCAATTCAAATTAGTCACCAGTAAATGCATGATCATCAGCCTGCCAGCACTAGGGAATTCCTCCTGTTTAGTGAAGTAAAGTGTCACAAACAACGGCTAAGAGAGGATTGTGCTTCAAGTTGTGGGAGTGCTAATTTTTTTTTTTTTAAGTTTTCTAGGAAAGGATTATAGAAACGTAAAACAAAAATATTTCGACTTGAAAAATACTTCGTAATTATATGTGATAAAATAATTAGGTCATGGCAAATTAGCACAAATGTTTACAGCAAAATTGCCATGTAAAACATTATCGGTAATATTATGCTAATTGCTTCAGAAGCAAAAGCTGATTATGTTTCGGCAGGATTCAAATTTGCCACGTCTGCATTTCTATCCAGCGTTCACCAGTTTTCCAGGAGAGAACCAGGCCTGTTATTACTGTAGGAGCCGCACTGCCCATCTTTGAGGCACAAATCTGAAAGAGGATCCTTCTGAAGGGGATGGCATCAGTGTAAGGGAGAATTCCCCAAAGCTTTCTCACACTCCAAAGGAAACTCACTAATGATCTCCTTGGGGGATGGAGCATGTGGAGGGGGGTGCATGGTATGTACTGAGAAGCAGCCAGAACACAGGATCAGGCTGCACAGGATCTCAGAGGGGATCCCCTGGACTAGTGCATCCTCAAACTTTAATGTGCACACGAATCTGTCAAAATGCAACTTCTATTTCAACACATCTGGAGTAACGCCAGGGATTCTGCATTTCTAACAAGCTCCCAGGGGATTGTCATGCTTCTGGTCCATGCACCACATTTTGAGCAGTGAGGCCTTAGAGAAAATCCTGTCCAGTAATGCAAATTCATCTGTATTCAGAGACAGGTAGGTGATGAAGAGTGAAGAAGGGAGAGGGGAGTTAGGTAGTCAGAAATGGCAGAAGCTGCCATCACAGCTGGAGGGCAAGGGGTCTCTTAAATGTATCCGTGGTCAATGGAAGGAAGGGAGAGGAAGGAAGGGAGGAAAGGGCGAGCTTAGGTTGGTACCACCCTGGTACCCATGAGTTGAACGAACTTGGACCTGGAGAGCAGAAGTCACTTGTCTCAGGTCAATATCTGGCTAGTTGACAGCCAGGACCCAGCTTCTCCTGCCTCCCAATGACCAGTCATTGGACTGGAAAACAGAACCAGTATTACTGAGGAACATACACCTGTCCCAGGCTATTTTGCATCCTCCCAGAGGAGGGTCAGGCCTTCCTGATCCTTGTGCTTCCATCTTTCACTCTCCATTGCCTACCTGTCCCTGAATTCATTTGAATTTGCTGCCCTGGACAGGATTTCCTCCAAGACCTCATGGCTCCAAATGTGGTCCTTGAGCCAGAAGCAAGATCCCTCCAGATCCTCCTGCAGTTGCACCCTCAGGTTATCCAGGAAGTTCCCGCTGTCTCCTTTGTCAGCAGGTATATTCCCACCCATCCAGACGACGGGCCCAAGTTTTCCCTATCTTGATGCCTTCACCTTCTGGTGGTGTCTTGGGCCATCACTTTTCCTCTGAGCCTCTATTTTCTGCCTGTGAAAAGGAATAACATTAAACACCAGGGCCGGCAGTGCTGGGGAGAAGTGCCTTTCTGACCCCTGAGGGGCTGCACCTGGTCATGGCTCCTGAGTATCCAAGGAGTCCCTACCACTCTGTCCTGGCGGGGCTCATGGAGGCTCACGTGCAGGCTGCCAATGCTGCAGAGATGCCGTAGAGCTGCCAGGGATAGGGCATGGGCTGGGCTTCATGCTGGGTTTTTGAGGTCTTGCTCTAGTCACTGCCTCTAGGATTCTACCTAGGTCCTGGGTCTTCTCACTTTAGCTCTGCCCCAGGTCTCTGAGCCTTGCCCTCAGAGGGCATCATTTTTTGAAGCTTGTGAGGCCTGTTAATACTTACAGCTGTTTTTGTTTAATGAGTGTCTACTCTATGTCTTGAACTGGGCCCATGTGTTCATGGGGATGGTCTCGTTTCATGTTTATGATAATAGAATATTCTCTTATTATTCCCATTTTATAGATGAGGAAACTGAGACCTACAGAGGTTAAGCAACTCATACGAAGTTTCCGAGAAAGAGCCAGGACTGAAATACAATGTTTTAACTCTAGGTAAGGCCTGTGCCACCATTAAAGTCTGGTGTCCCTTAATCCTCACCCTGTGGGTCTGAAAGTGCCATCCTGCTCTGTATCTGTCCTTCCAGGGTGTGATGTATGCCTGGTACCTTTGTTAAGAGTGCATGAATCTACTATTATCCTTTCTCATCCCTTCTCCTAGAATGCCACCTGACATCTTGCAAAGGGCAGGTCTTTGTGAGAAAAGATGTTTATGTTCCCAAGATCAGTCCCCTCAACATATGCTGCTGTGTGGCACTTCCAGAAGGGCCCAAGGCCTGTGGAGCCAGGCTCCTGCCCACCAACTCATCTCATTTTTGCATATTGAGTTGTGCTTGTGATCCACAATACAGTCCGACTGCTTCACATTACTTCCTTCTGCTCAGAATCATAACCCTCTCAATTATGTTATTCTTTTTTTATTATTTATTATGTGCCCTGGGGAATTTTCATTTTAACCAAGACACTGGTTCAATTGCAAAATGGCAAAGAATGATTTGTAAGGAGATCAGTGTTGGGAGCTTATTAAAACATGTATTTAGGGGATGGTTTGGAATAGCAAAGGCAAATCTCTCAAGAGAGGAAATATTTTCAGGAGTGGAGGGGAAATCATGGAATCTGAGGGAGGGAAAGAAATAGAAGGGAAGACTCACAGGGGAAGAATATTTAAGGGATAAAATTGATAGCAAAATAGGATATACATGGAGGAAATAAATGTGCAGAAGCTGTGGGTAGGAAAACAAACACAACTCCTCAGAAATGAAATATGATAAATTTAACTTATTTGAAACCAAATGGAAGTTGTCCCTCCTCCATACTGCAAGCTCCCAAATGGGTTTGCATCCTCAGCTGCTTCCAGATGCTTTCTCTGTAGAACTATTGATATTCACACAGTCCCGGGTGGGATCTTCATCCTTGGATGGATGTAGAGGGCACAGTCAAGTATTGCTGGGACCCAAAGAGCCCGTGACCCCATCCCAGAGTGAGTGGTCTGGGGACCCTGCCTGCTCTGCAGCCTGGCTGGTCAGCTCTGGGAGAAGAGGCCATGACTCTCTCTCCTCCAGGGCCTCCTCACTGTCAGTAATGCTTCTTGGAACCATGCCACATGATGGCCCTGTCCTTCTTCCTAGGGATCCTCCTGAGCTGACAGGGCAACCTTTCTCTTTGGGAAGCTCCCTGACCTCTTGCTGTTTGCTGGCATCCATTCTTACACGTGGCTCTCCAGGCCTCCAATGGCCTCTATAGAGCATCTTTATTGTGCTGGCATGATTTATGGGGGGCAGACACAGCCAGACCCAGGGCGCCTCTGCAGGGACTTCCCCACCGGGTGTGCTTGAGAGGAGGCATTTCGGAGAGATGTTTCTGCACAGGGAGCAGGTGAGTTTGTTTCAAAGGCTCTGGGTGATTCAGGTCTCATCAGTAAATCCATATTCAGAGGCTCCACGTCAGGCTGCTGGGGACTGGCCGCTGACAGCTGCCCAGCCCCGCGGATGCAGTTAAACAGCAGTCGAGCCCTAGACAACACAAGGCAATTTGTTTTCTTCAGACCTCTGTTTCTGAAATGAGGAAGGCAGAATTCCTGAATTCTTGGGTTTTCAGGGAGAAATGAATTGGGCAATGAAGAGCCTTGGGAATTTGAAAGGCATGTTTGGTATGTCATTTGCAGAGATGACACACCAAGTACTAGCTTCTTGTTTTGTTTGGAGGTTGTTGTTTACAGCATTGCTTTCAGAGCCTCAGAAAAATACTTTTCCAACATATGGATACATATGTGCACATGCAAACAGACATACACACACACACACACACACACACACACACACACACATGCCCACAAGACTCTCAACACACCTGGGTCCTCTGCAGTTGTCTCCCTTCCTATGACCCCAGTCCAAGAGCAGCTGGAGCTCCAGCTGTGGGCA
Source organism: Glaucomys volans (assembly GCA_020662805.1). Lineage (NCBI taxonomy): Eukaryota > Metazoa > Chordata > Mammalia > Rodentia > Sciuridae > Glaucomys > Glaucomys volans. The sequence continues at coordinate 11,144 of JAJEJO010047797.1, forward strand.
AGGTGGCCTTCCCTTCACTTTCCAAGTGGTGGCATGTGCCCTGTCTCAAAGGCAGTGCTATTACTTGTGTCACTAGCCCAGGGCTGAGTACACGTGCCCATGGTTAACCTTGAGGTAGACAACATATGGTTCCCCAGAGATGTCCACATCTTCCTCTCCAAAATCCATTTGCATGTGGATTTAGTGACATAGTGACAGGGACTTTGCAGATGTGATTAAATTAAGGATTCTGAGAGGGAGACTACCCAGGATTATCTGGGTGGGTCTAATATAATCGCAAAGGTCATCACAAGAAGGAGGTAGGAAGGTCAGGGTGAGAGAAGGTATGACCACAGAAGCAGAAGTCAGAGTGTGGCATCCAGTGGATGCAGCCCAGGCCAGCAAGCTGGGGACTGGCAGAAAGAAGGAAACTCTTCCAGACCTTTGTTTCCCTACCTCTGTGGTTCACAGGCTTGGCTGGTGACTAGCATCATTTGGAGACCTTGAAAAAGTACAGGTTTGAGGTGCTGTCCGGGGCTACTTCATCATGGGTGCTGTTTCCAGGAACTAGGTATGAAATCTTGTCTTTCTAGTCTTAGGCTTGGAAACAGTTCTCTATGGCTGAGTCTGCATCAGATGTCCATTCTTCTCCCACATCATCTAATCCCACCCCAACCCAGAGCAGCACAGTGGGTGGAGTTCTGGTCCAGGTACTGGCCAGCTGATTGCTACCTTCAGAGAGGGCACCCAGTCCATTCAGTTTTCCATTCCATGCCTGCCCAGCCTCAGTTTCACTCTCTTGTCAGATAGCTGCTCTTGTTAGATCCAACATGGTGCCCAGTGAGCTCAGAGGCTCTGATAGCTCCTGTGTCTAAACATATATCACAAAACCTTGGACCCTTAGCCCTTCTAATTCTTTCTGTTCCTTTCTGCCCATTCAAACTGGATCCTAAATGTGGGGTAGTTGAACTCTTTGGCTACCGGTTTGGCTACCTGCCTGTGAGTTTACATATACCAATAGACAGGGACTACGGGAATTCTTTCACCATGGTTGACTTTTAACATATTGGAAGGGACTCCTGTTTTTACTGCAACTAAAAATAATCTATGTATCTATCTTCTATCCATTTATTTTAAGTCTTCTCCTTTGAGCCCTGAAAAATGGCATAGAAGTTAAGAGTGAAAACCCTGCTTTAGTGGTTCTTAACTTTTGACCTTGAGCAAGTTTCTCAGCATCCCTGTATCTCAGTTTCCCCATCTGTGGAATGGGGATAACAATAGTAGCTAGCACATAGATTTCACACCAAGATAAAATGAGTTGATCTGTGAAAATTCTTAGAACAGCACCCAGAACATTTTAAGTGCCTGGTAAACACTGGGTGTTATTATTATTTGTGCCAACCTCTAAAAAATATTTATATTTTAAAAATCACTTACGTTGGGTTGACCCATGTTCTAAACTTTCTCTTCTTGCCATCTTGACTCTTGGCCGACCTTCAAACAGAGAGTGAAAAAGAGAGTTAAATCTTATCCCACTTTTCTGGCTTTGCATTATTTTTCTAGTTGAGTAAACAAGTGGGAAAATCTCACAAGGCAGAGAGCAGCAGGCGTGAGAGGCCCGGGCTGCCGAGGCTGAGCTACCTGAGCGCAGCGGAGGGTGGCCCCTGTGAACATGATCCTTACGCCTCGTGTTTGCTGATTCTCCTCCCCATCCCGTCTTTCAGGAGCAAGATGTTCTGAGCAGGCAGAATTGAGGGCCCTGCAGACAGGTGGCCCTGGCCCTTCATGCCAGAGTTTTCAATTATGATGCCAGTCAACGGGAGAGAGTGGAGGGTGAAAATGAAAATGGAATATTTGGTTAGCGCTCTGACAAGCCATGAATCAAAACCAAGTGAAATTGCTCTGGGGTCTCCGGGCCTGTCAGCCTCCACCATCCATTCTGTTTGCCCCTCGGCTGTGTAATCCCTGCACAGCCGACGCTGTTTATGGGAAAACAGGCCATGCGCATGCGTGATGAGGCCCTTTTGCTGCCCGCCCTGACTGGTGCACACCTCAGGCCTGTATGGACCGTCTACTTCTAGGGTTGGGGGCAGACGAGGTGGGAGAGCCGGAGAAGGAGCTGTGGATGGACTCAACACGAATGTATGTTTGGGGTGTCTCTTCCTCTCCCAAGTCCACCAGGGGTGCTCAATGTTCCCCTGCCCTGTGGCCATTCATTCTTATTTGAGGAGTCTGAGCTGAATTTCTGCACCATCTGTGTCTGCTGGGGTCAAGGTCAAAGGTGCCCCTGTGAGAGAAAGGCAAAAGCTGCAGAGAACATCTCCAGCAGGAAGAAAGGGCCTCTCTTCTGCCTCCCTCCTCCCCTAAGAGCCCTGGCTGATTTAATGTCCATCAGGTCGGAAGCAGAGAGCACTGGACAGGGAGCCCATATAATGAGTTTTGATTGAACACATGAGTGAAGGAGTGCCATGTCTCACCCCATCCAAGGTTCTGGCATCCTGAGTGGGTAGAGTTGGCTTCTTCTGTTTCACTTCTTGTCACTTATCTTTCCATTGGCAAATGTTTGCTGAGCACAGGGAGGATGATGACATGACTCTAGCTGTGAGACCCCTATGGTCTGGGATGACTAAAGAGTCAATTGGACTAAAGAGGGCAGTAGGGATGTCAGCCTTGGGTTTAAGAGGTCCTATGGAGGAAACGTGAGTTCAGTGGGCTCCTGGGTGGTCAGTTTCCCTTCAAGGAAATGCTAGTTCCAGGATTCTGCTTACATTTATGCAGGCTGTTCATTGCCAAGGGCAAAGGTATAGGAGGACTAAGGTCCTGCTCCCTGTCTACTCACTAAACCACATGTCCCAGCGTATCTGTGCAGAACAGGAGGTTGCAAGTCACACAAGGCCTCAATGGACCAAAGGCAGCCCTCTAGTTAGATGGTGGAGGAATCAGATGGTCAGCACTGGAGCACTGGAGAAGAGAAAGATCAGAAGATATCAGGAGCTCCTGCAGGTGCAGATCAAGGCAGGACTAGGTCCAGTGATGTCAGGACAGAGTCAGCAGCAGCTGACATTGAGTTGGAGAATTGGAGAAGAATCTGATTCTAAGGAGCCAGTCAAGATCCAAATCAAGAGCAGTGAACACAGGGTAGGAAAAAGACAAAAGTCTATTTCAGGTCCTGGTCTGTGATCAGTCTTCCAGGAAAGTCAGATAAAGCCTGATACTATTCACAAGTGTCTGCTTGGCTGCCTCTATTTCTGCACCTTCATCAGATTGGAGGTGGGAAACACTAGTGCTAGACTAAGATCAGGTCAGGTTGGCGGTGCATGGGGGCAGAAGCCAGTATCAGTAGATGAAAGTTTCAGGGAGGTAGAGTTTTGTTTAAGACAGGTGACCTGGAAATGAAAGGGTTGCTTTGTGTGGTGGTGAGACTCCCATCACTGGAAATACTCAAGTCTCCCTTATAGAGCCTTCAGAGGAGACTCCCTGTGTTGAGTGGAATGTTGGACTGAGGGCTCTAAGGTCCCCTTCCAGTCACACATCATCCTCTGAGTCTGTGGAACGTCAGCCTGCTGAATTTCCTCCTTATCAAAGAGGATTGATTGGAGAGGAAGTTGAAATTAATGACTAGAGCATGTTTTGAGGCTTTAGTTGTATTTACTTTTCTCCCTCCTCCTGGCCCCCGCTGATGTCCCCAATGCCAAATCCATTCCAGGGATGCTTGAGTAAATTGTTCAGTCAGGGGCTGGAGGGAACCATGTGGTTATTATGCAGATGGCACCTCTCCATCCCCACCTTGGCCGTTTTTCCAGTGAGCAGGACAGATGACCATCTGGCACTGAGGGACACGAGACATAACTAGCTGGCCACATTGGACATGATAGGAAGGAGAAGGGTCCCATTATAGAGCTTCAGAGGCCATTTCCGCCAGGCTATAAAGTGAGGCCAAAGTCTAGCAGAGGCCCAGCAAGCTGTATCAGCAAACGACATTGCTCAGCAATCCCCATGAAATAGGACGCTTCTGATGTTCCATTTTTTCTATGCAATGTGGAATTCCTGTCTCATTGGCTTGGCTGGTGTCACATATTTAACCTTGAAGCAATTGCTGTGGCTAGGGAGATGGAGTGGAAGGATTGTCTAGACCTCAAACACCTGTGGGAAAGAGGAAGGGCCTCACTCTCCCCAAAGCACATGTCCAATCAGTGGGGGCCCAGCAAAGAGTTTTACCGTAAAGAATATTCTGTTTCTGTCTATACAACATCCGTTTCCCCTCTGGAAGCCATGCCTTGAGTTTCCTTTGGGAAACTACCATTTCTTACCCCCCATCAGGGGAGGAGGTGAATACATCTAATTGTGCCACATCCCAGAGAGCTCAGGCTCCATGGTGGGTGACAGAGGAGTGGAGCTGGCTCTCACAGGAGAAAGCTCTTCTTGCCATGTTGTTAGGGCAGGATCACAGAGCGACATCCTTGGGGAAACTTCAAGGGGGCACCATCTGCCTCCAATTCAGGGACTCCTCTCAGTACTGTCCCTCCCTAGAAAGTTGGTAAAAACCTTCAAGTGCCCTTTCCAAGGGGGCAGAGATACGAACACTATAGCTTCTCAATCTTCTTTCCATCTCAGGATACGGATGCTTATGGATGCATTTTTAAGTTTGGGGCATTGGATATTTTTGCTTTTCTGCTTTCAGACGGTTCACAGATAAGCAGTGAGAAATGATGAAAGCAATTGAGTGCACATCAATGATAATGGTTTGCACGATTGGGCCCTTTCTTTGCCACTTGGAACACTGAGGCTGGATAGCCCTCTTCTGGAACAATGTACTAATCAAACGTGAGATGTCACAATTTGCCAAAACTGCCATCCATTATATAATCCTTTATTTTTTTTCTGTTTAACTACAATTTGTTATTATTTTCCTGGATATTTCTGAGCACATCTATCTAACAGACATAGACTGAGGTACTTTAGGCTTTAGGAATACGGATTGAACCTAAGAGCTAAAATATGATGATAATAAAAAAGAATCATTGTAATAGTATCGCTGCAGTTCTGTTCTAAATGTTTTGCCTGTCTTATCTGTTTAATTCTCACAATAACTCTAGGAAGTGGTTAGCAAGATTATTTTGCCAGATGAAGGCACTGATAATTGAGAAGTTAAGGAACTTGCCCACACCCGGTAAGCACCAGCTGCAGTAGAATGGAGAGATGGACTAAGCCCAGGTCCCCTGAGGTTCAAGTTTGCGTTCTCGCTCTGATCAGACATCACAGGTTAGTGCCCACAGCAAAGGGCTGAAAACTGGGCCTGTCTATGAAGCTGCACTTGAGTGAGTTGCCCTGGTGATTTCAGCAGACAGGGATGATCACCCCTAAACACCACTGAGGAGTGTTGTAAACTAAGCAATGGCTGAAGTTCAAGAAAAGGGAGATAGTATGGTATAGGGCCACTGTTTATAAATATTCATTTTTTTTTCTTGCAGTGGAAGTCTTTATTTCCCTCAAATGATAAAATGATCTTGCCTTATAAAACAGACAAAGCTTTTTTTGATTGGAATAAATTGACTTTAAAGTTCAAATGTACAAATAATATCTACTCATGTAAACCAGATTGTAAGAAAAACAAGGCTGTTTAGAACACAGCCTTTGAAATTAGCTTTTTGGATAATATTTGCAGATCAGTCTTAACATTCTATTTATATCTGAATTTTGTTCAGCTGAGTAATACTGAAAACAAGGTTCATACAGCTGGGTCATTGTACATGTTAATTCCTGAGAGCCTGCCTTAGGATCTCAGCATATTCTTAACATTAAACTATTCCAGGGATCTGAAAGAGAAATGGCAAGATACTTTTGTTCCAAAGTTGAATTTCTCCAAGTATCTACGAATGGCCTGTGTTCCTTAATTAGTCAATGATGAATGGGTTCTTCAGCTAGTTTAAAATCACAGCTGTGTGGTAGAAAACACTTTTCAAATTTATGTTGTAATATTATGAGATGTTCAGCAATATCATCAAAACTGTCATATATCCTAGTATCTGTCTCTGTCCTATAGAACCACAAAATTTCACAGCAGTCAGATGAATTTCATTTATTCATCCACTTATTATTTTTCATCAAATAAATTAAAAAAGGTTCAACGTTTTTTGTTAAGTGGCTATTAAATGCGAGACACCGAGCAAGGTGCTTCGGATGTGGTGATTGAAAAGCCCTTTGCCCTCCTAGAGCCTGCGAGGGGCAGGGGAAGGGCAGGGAGAGTTAGTGTGGAAATAGGCAATGAGCCCATTTGTCAGGTGATGACATGTGATTTTAATAAAAGGGCAGGATTGTCTAGGCTAGGATGAAAAATGTTAGCTGAAGCAGACCAAAGGGTGTAATCGAAATGTAAGCGGTGAGAACATGAAATTCAGAGAAGGTAATGTGTCCATTTCCCTCCACCCACCAGTGGAGTAGATGTTCCAACTTGTCTGATTGGTTGAATAAATACATACATATTTTAAAAATTCTTGGCACTTGCCACAATGAGTCGCTTGGGGTAGGGACAAATTTGGGGACAGGGACTTGGACATACAAAGCAAACCAGGACACAGTAACCAGAAAAGGGCACACTGTGGTCACTGGCACTGAGGGATGAGTTAGAAGTGGTTCCAGGTGTGAGGGGAAAGGACATTAGGGAACTGAGCAGGTCACACATGATAACAGGTAGAAGGTTACCTTTGTTTCAATGACCAATGTCTTCTAAAAATCCAGAAATATTCTCCAGGTAGACCCATCTCCGGTTGATCTTGACGGCTTGAACTTGGGAGTAGGATATGGTTACCATAGATGCTGGAGGTGGTGGCAGTCCCTGTTCCCGAGAGCTGATTGTGCCCATCACTTCTCTACTCCACATTCATTGATGGCATTTTGATAGATAGCCTCAGGCATAGTGGGGGAATTTACACCATGGAAGGCTGCACACCAGGGTTTTTTTCCTCCAGAGAAAAGGTTGTTAAACATTGAATGGTTTAGATCTATTCTCTGTTGATTTTACTTTTTGGATAAAGATTTCACATGAAGGTTTCAACTTATAAACTACTCAAATGTAGACGAGTGTACCCTTAGACTTTACCTTCACCCCATAAGTGACTCCCTTGCAATGTCACCTCCACTGAGCTACACAAGATCCACAGGTTCAGAGGGCAAGGAGGAAAGGCACCTGAAAAGCCAGAAGACACTCGAGGGTCAGCTGCTCTGTCTGCTGGTTCGCCCTTCTTATCATCTTCATCTCACTTAGTCACCTAGGTCACGTAAGTAAAGGCAGAAGGAGGCAGTCAACCAACTTTATGAGTGCAAGTTTGTTCCCTGGGAAGTGGAGGAAGAAATTAGATTAACAATCTTGGAGCATGCAGCTTGGGGATTGGAGGTGCTGGATGATTCCACAGTTTAGGAGTGTCCTCAGGATTCCAGGAACCAGGAGAGGGGATTCTAAAATACCAGAAGGCCAAATCCAAAGTCACACGTTCTGACACTTCTTTTAGGACTGGCCCTGCTCCCAGGAAAGAGAGAGAATTCTTTCTTTATCCTTCTTCTTCCCTAGCTACGGCCCTGGCCTATGGGTCCTATAGATTATATGAGAATTGTTGGAACTCAATTTTAGAAAGTTTTAGGAGGAGAATATATCCTAGTTATACTATGTTGGCATTCAGAGAACATAGAGTTAACAACTGTCTTTAGCTCTATTTAATCAGTCAGGATATATCTGAAGTTTCATTTAGAACAAGATAGGTTTACTCAACAACTCACAGGACAATTTCAGAAATGTCTTGTTTAATTTCTGATTCCTCTGCTGTGGATAGAAGCTTTACATCTGTTAGTATCCTCTGCACTCTGAGCATCCCTGTTAAATGGTTAATGATGTGGAAACAAGTACCCGAATTCACTAGGGTCATTAGTATTTAAATAAACACTTTCATAGAGAATGAATCATCTCCACATGGCCAGAGCCTGGGCCATGTAGTTTCTCAAAGAAATTTTGGGGAAGGGAAAGAGGCTGTAGTTGTAGACAAGTCTTCAGAGGCCTCTTACTGCTGCTGGTAATCTGCCTTGTGAAAAAATGACCAAAAAATTTAGTGATTTAAAGTACTGACCATTTTAATTTTATCTCATTGGAAGGGTTTGCTATTCAGGCAGGGCTTGTTGGATCACTTCTCTGCTCCCTGGAACATGGAATAAGGTGACTCAGTGCTTGTCAGCTGCTGGAGACCTGAGAACTTATTCTAGAAGCTCCAAGACCACTGATAGTAGGATAATGAAGTCTGGGCTCAGATGGGACCAATGTAAAGGAGCAGCTCCCTGTGACCTCTTCACCATGGTGGTCTCAGAAATAGTGGGCTTCTGACCTGGCAGATGGCTTCTCTCACAGTGAATGTCACACAAGAACTTGGTAGAAGCTTCCTGGCCTTTTCTAACTGTCTCAAAACTCAGGCAGCATCACTGCCAATTCATTTAATTTGTAAAATGTGAATCAGTAGGATAGGCCATTTCTTGGTGGAGTGTGGCAAAATCCTGCTGCCAAAGAACAGGAGATGGGAGACGCTATTATGGCCATTCTTTGGGAAAAACAATCTGCTACATTGTGTATCCTAAAACTGGGCATCTTTGCCATTCAGCTGCCATATTATACCCAGAATAGCCAAAAGTCTTGATTGGCAGCATTTTCTGTTGCATGAACTAAATGAGACTGAGCTTTAGTTCTGGGCCTGGATTAATTTCAATCTGATCTTCCTCCTCACCAGTACTCTAAATCATGAAATCCAAATCCTGATTTTGCAATACCCCCAGCATGTCAATCATCTCGAGAGTTGTCATAAATATCCTAAAATATTAACATTAATTAAGTGATAAATATTTACCATTTATGCCTTTGAGGATTTCAACATTGTTACAGCTGCAATCAGACAAGCTATGACAGGGTATCAGTCTCAACTCCTAATGAAAAAAAAAAATTGAGCATCACAGATGTGTACCCTAAATACCACAAAGGGATAGAATTCAGTGGAATGAATTTTTTCAAAGGTTGGGGTGAGCATGTAGGCAAGTTTCTCCAAATGCAACCAGTTACATCTCTTCAATTGAATTCTTTCTCCAAGAATTGATGTTTTTTCCCATTTTGCCAAATGACTTCTGTGCAGACTGTTGCTATTCTATTGTTTCTCTCCCACAAGCAGAGATGAGGCTGTTCGCGTGTGTTGATGAGCAGGAAGGCTGCGTGTGCTGGTTGACATTGCTCCACTGTATGCCCCGCTCCTGGGGGCGGTTAATAAATCGCATTTGATGATTTGGTGACATAACCTTTAGATCCGAAATTGCAGTTGTACTGCACTGCCAGGAAAAACTCCTTTTGTAATATACATTGCCTGGATTTATCAGAAAACATATATTACTCTTTTTTTTAAGTCTTTCTGGTGTATTTAAATAATTCCTTGAGCAAACATTTTAGGAATCAATTGAATTGCTCCTATTGTCTTGAGTAAGCTTTTTCTCTTTCAAAATTGATATGAAGTTGTTTGATAGCTCAAAAAGGAATAGATTGAACATTTAAATCTGGTACATTGAGATGATCATTGATCTTTTTTTCTTTTTGTAAACATAAATCCTTTATAAACTTTCTTCAAAAGACTTCTAAATATAGTGTTATCAAAAAATAACTTGCAGATTTTTATAATAAAATGACTGTGCAACCCAGAAGCATAAGTTTGGTGGTACTCTGACATTTCTTTGTTCTTACTTCCCTCTTATCAGCCTACCTTTTGAAATGCCACTTGTTCCGAGCTGGGTGGTTTCATATGAGAACCACCCCTAGGATGATCCTCGGATGTCCATTTCCTGATTGGTTCTGTGAGACGGGGAAGACAGGCCAGTAGATCATTTTTCAGGTCAGCACAGATGTGCGACATTAGCAGTCCTCCACCAAGAGCGTGCAGAACCGGGAGCCCTGAGGGAATGAGCCACGCAGGCCAAGCAGGAAGGGGCAGAGGGTCCTCATACTCAAGGAAATGTAGGGCATCTTAAGTGACCCCGAACCCAGGGCATCCCAGGGAAACCTCTCTCAGCTTCTCTGTCACATAGGACTGTGGTTCCCTTACACACCAACAGCATCACACTAGTGTGGAGTTTGTTCTCTTTTCTAATTTTTTTTTTTTAATTTTTAGATATATATGGCAGTAGAGTGTATTTTGACATATACATATTGAGTGTAACTTCCCATTCTTGTAGCTGTACGTGATGTGGAGTTACACCGGTTGGGGATTCATACAAGAACATAGGAAAGTTATGTCTGATTTATTCCACTGTCTTTCCCATTCCCATTGGGAAATGGGAATTCCCAATGGGAATGGGAATTCCCTTCCCTTCATTCCCCTTTGTCTAATCTAGTAATGATGCTTGTTTTCTAAGTCATGGATCCTGTAAATCTTGAGTGTTTCTTTACCCTCTGGTGGGGAGAAGGTGGGGGAAAGCTCAAATCATAGTTTTTAGCCCATCTGATACACCATGCGGGACTTTGTGTGTTCAACACACAGAACCAAAACTGCATGATAACCACAACCTATATCTTAATCAAACTTTCCTTCGCTCTGATTTTATAGTTTACTTATTCCTGCTGAATGTTGTATTTGTGTGTGTGTGTGTGTGTGTGTGTATTTAAGCAACATCAAAACCTTGTAAATGTTTATGGCTTTGGTGATGTTAAATAGGGGCGGGGGTGGGGGGAAATGCAAGGGGTGAATTGGGAGGTGTAGGAAGGGTGGAGTAAACTATGAGACAGGAGTTAGTTCCTGGGGAAGATGCAGAGTGATGGGGTCCAGGAACTGGAAGCCATCAGCATGGTGGGCAGCATGGGTTTTCATTAGGAAACTTGGTGCAAATGAGGATGCTCTTCTCACTTTTTTTTATTTCTTTTTCTTTTCAATTTAAATAAGAAATCAATGAGCACTACACAAATAATAGAAAACACAGAAAGAAAGGAAAAAATATATATTACAATTCGACCATCTATTGCTAGCACTTTGGGTAGAATCCTTTCTACTCTTTTCTTTTGTTCTACTAGTTATTTTGTCCTTGAATTCTATATTATCTTCTGTTTTTGTTTTGCTTAAATTTCCCAGAATGTTTGTCTACCCCTTTGCTTAATATTTTTTTTTTCGTTTTTTATGATCATTGAAATACATGCCCCAGAAATAGAAATCCAAACAGTAGAGAAGTATGGAAATGAAAGGAAAAGTGTTTTTTTCCACCTCCAATCCTAGTAGCATATTTCACAGAAAAGTACTTTCAACTTTATTTTATTATTATTATTACTATTATTTGCTTGGTACCAGGGATTGAACCCAGGGGCGCTTGACCACTGAGTCATACCCCCAAATCCCTGCTCTTTAAAAAAATTTTGAGACAGGGTCTCACTAAGTTGCTCAGGGACCCTGCTAAGTTGCTGAGGCTGACTTTGAACTTGTGACCCTCCTGCCTCAGCCTCTAAAACCACTGGGATTACAGGTTTGTGTCACCACATCTGGCTCGACTTTATTACTTTTATTTCTCATTCAATACTTAAAAATTAACAATACTGTTGCCTTTATTTCTTGATGTGTCAGTGTTGAGTGGTTGATCAACTTTGTTGATTTCCCATTTCGAAGAATAATAAATTTCACTCACTTTCTACTCCCTTGTTCCAGTTTTGGAATTTGCTCCGTGTTTAGCTCTTCTATCTAAACTTTAAAAACTCCAAATAATGTTATCTTTTTTAAAATTATTTTTAATTTTTAGTATTTTTTAATTTTAATTTTAATTTAATTTTAATTTATTTATTTTTATTCACACAGTTCATATAATCTTACATATACATAGGGAATGCTGTCTCAGTCTACTATTTTTCCTTCCCCCATCCCCTCCCATCCCATTTTCCTCCACACCATCCATACTTCCTCCATTCTTTCCTATCCCCCCCATAACCCCCGCACTCCCCCACCATGTGTCAGCATCCACTGATCAGAGAAAACATTCAGCCTTTGGATTTTTGGGCTTGGCTTATTTCACTTAGCATGATATTCTCCAGCTCCACCCATTTACCAGCAAATGCCATAATTTTATTCTTTTTTATGGCTGAGTAATATTCTGTTGTGTATATATACCACAGTTTCTTTATTCATTCTTCAATTGAAGGGCATCTAGGTTGTTTCCACAATCTAGCTATTGTGAATTGAGCAGCTATGAACGTAGAAGTGGCTGCATCCCTATACTTTGCTGATTTTAAGACCTTTGGGTATAATCCGAGGAGTGGGATTGCTGGGTCAAATGGTGGATCCATTCTAAGTGTTTTGAGGAATCTCCATACTGCTTTCCAGAATGGCTGCACCAATTTGCAACTCCACCAGCAAAGTACAAGTGTGCCTTTTCCCCCACATCCATGCCAACACTTGTTATTGCTTGTATTCCATTCTAATTGGAGTTAGATGAAATCTTAGGGTAGTTTTAATTTGCATTTCTCTAATTACTAGAGATGATGAGCACTTTTTCCTATATTTGTTAATAGCCTGTATATCCTCTTCTATGAAGTGTCTGCCCAGTTCCTTAGCCCATTTATTGATTGGGCTCTTTGCATTTTTGGTATAAAGTTTTGTAAGTTCTTTATAAATTTTGGAGATCAGTGCTCTGTCTGAAGTGTGTGTGGAAAAGAATTTTTCCCACTCTGTAGGCTCTCTTTTCACATTCTTGATTATTTCTTTTGCTGAGAAAAAGCTTTTTAGTTTCAATCCATCCCATTTATTGATGCTTCCTTTTATTTCTTGCGCTCTGGTGGTTATGTTGAGAAAGTCTGGTCCTAAGCCAATATGGAGAAGATTCGGGCCTACTATTTCTTCTATTTGGCGAAGAGTCTCAGGATAATTCCTAGATTCTTGATCCATTTTGAGTCGAGTTTTGTACAGGGTGAGAGGGGTTTAATTTCATTTTATTGCATATGGATTTCCAGTTTTGCCAGCACCACTTGTTGAAGAGGCTATCTTTTCTCCACTGTGTGTTTTTGGCACCTTTGTCTAGTATGAGATAACTGTACTTACGTGGGTTTGTCTCTGGGTCCTCTATTCTGTACCATTGGTCTATCTGTCTATTTTGGTGCCAATACCATGCTGTTGTTATCACTATTGCTCTATAGTAGAGTTTAAGGTCTGGTATTGTGATACCTCCTGTGTCATTCTTCCTGCCCAGGATTGTTTTGGCTATTCTGGGTCTTTTGTTCTTCCATATGAATTTCATGATTGCTTTTTCTATTTCTGTGAGGAATGTCATAGGAATTTTTATTGGAATTGTGTTAAATTTGTACAGCATCTTTGGAAGTATGGCCATTTTGATTATATTGATTCTGCCTATCCAAGAACATGGAAGATCTTTCCATCTTCTAAGGTCTTCCTCAATTTCTTTCTTTAATGTTCTGTAGTTCTCATTGTAGAGGTTTTTCACCTCATTTGTTAGATTGATTCCCAAATATTTTATTTTATTTGAGGCTATTTTGAA